>VDFB02355175.1:0-29233 GCA_007258455.2 Sequoia sempervirens
ATCTAGCATATTTCAATAGTTGCTATAGTATTTGTTGATTTAATGCTTAATATTTTTAACAATATTAGACAATAGTTGTGACTTCAAAGTTGTTTGTGTTGATGATGAGTACCTATAATGGAATGAAATGTATTCCTCAGATCTAAAAAAACAACAAATTGTGTGATGTCACATGGGTGCACCAATAAAACATGATTTAGCTTACAAGTATTGGTCTCACCTTTTTTTTAACCTTTTTAGACACCTTGACAAAAGGAATGTTGATGTGACATCATATTTAATGATGTGACCCTAAAACCTTAGTTATAAGGAGGGGACTTGTCAAATAAGCTGCTGAAAAAAATTGAAATGATTTGAAATTTCATGTAAGATTTTGAGAAGTGCTCTCCCCTCAAATAGCAAGAGCGGCCAGCATTAAATGCAGTCATTTTGGTGCTGAAGGGTGATTGGATTTGTAAACATGGAATTTGGGAGTACAAAGGAGAGGTGGCCATTTGAAGTTGTGGGAGCTTCCTCTTCAAGCTACAAGACAAGCAATAGGAACTTGTGAGGGAATGGATTATGAGTAGCAGACCACGTGAGGCAAGTATAAGGAAGCTGCTAGCACTTAAGTCAAAAGGTAACTATTGTGAGAATAGTCTAGAATATGATGCATAAAGAGGAGAGACTGAGAGTTGGCAACCACGTAGGAAGGAGATTCAAAATATGTGTATATGTATGCATGCACACATTTGTGGCTTACAACAAGAGTACCGAGCATGCAGTCCAATCAGAAGCTACCTGCAGGGAGGAATATTTGGCTTCCAATTGAGGCTGCGACCCTTACTAACAGCCATGCAGCCTCCTATCCGCAACGAAAAGGTGGAATAGAGCAATTTTGGGTGGCCCTGAACGATGGCGCCTATTAAAAAATAGAAAACTAAAAGAAAACAAAATGCCAATACACAGATAAAAAATAGAAAATTAATATTGAGCAATGTGCTGTGATTAAAAATCACAAAGGCAGAGAAAAAACTTTATATTTTTATTCATAAATGTACAGCAAATATCTACACAGTTTTATTCAGAAAATATGAAATATATAGAGCAACTATAAAAGTTTCTAAAGTATGTTGGGAAACTTTCCCAACTTAAAATCAAAAACTATGGGAAACTGTCACTTTTACAACCACAAAAAATAGATTTTATTACTATTTTAACATCCTCCCTAAAATCTGATTTATGTGACAGCTTTCATTCCTAAAAGATTCTTCAATCTATTGAAATCTTCCTCTTTCAAAGGCTTTGTCAAAATATCAGCAACTTGATCTTTGGACTTACAATAAGAAAGTTTAATTTCATTATTTCTAACTAGCTCCCTAATAAAATGAAACTTGATGTCTATGTGCTTGCTTCTCCCATGAAAGACTGGATTTTTAGAAAGTGCAATAGTTGATTGATTATCACAAAATATAACTGTTTCTTCCATTTGAGGCTGCAACAATGCTTCCAGCATTTTTCTTAACCAAACTGTTTGACAACCTACTGAAGTGGCTACCACATATTCTGCTTCTGCTGAAGACAATGCAACAATGGGTTGTTTCTTTGAGGCCCATGAAATTACACCTGAACCAAGATTAAAACATACCCAAAAGTACTTTTTCTATCATCTTAATTTCCAGCCCAATCACTATCTGTATAACCAGTTAACTTCAAATCATTCTTCTTTTCATAAAAAATTCCATGATTTGTTGTCCCTTTCACATACCTTAGTATTCTTTTACCTGCTTGTAGATGTGTATCATGTGGATCCTCCATAAATCTGCTTATCAAACTTACTGCATACATAATATATGGTCTTGTTGCAGTTAAATACATTAAACTTCCAACAAAACTTTTATACAAAGTAGAATCTACTTTTTTGCTTTCATCCTTTTTGCTCAACTTCATACCCATGGCAATAGGTGTAATTGTTGATTTACTAATTTCCATTTTAAACCTTTTCAAAATATCATTTGCATACTTTTCTTGTGAAATAAAAATCCCATCACTATTTTGAGTTACTTCAATACCAAGATAATAATGCAACAAACCAAGATCAGTCATCTCAAATTCACCCTTCATTTCCATTGAAAAATCTCTAAGCATGTTTTCATTATTTCCAGTATAAAGCAAATCATCAACATAAATGCAAACTATCATAACATCTCTTTGCTGATTTTGTTTTAAGAATAAGGTGGGCTCATAAGGGCATTTTTCAAAACCATTTTTCAAAAAATATGATTCAATCCTTTCATACCAAACTCTAGGTGCCTGTTTTAAACCATACAAAGCTTTCTTTAGTTTGAGCACTTTACCTTTTTCACCATTAATCTCATAACCAGGTGGTTGCTCAATGTAAATTTCTTCCTCCAATACACCATTCAAGAATGCTGATTTTACATCCATATGAAAAAGTTTCCAACCCTTTTGAGCTGCAAGAGCTAAAATCATACGAATAGTATCCATTCTAGCAACAAGTGCAAAAACTTCATTATAATCAATACCTGATTTTTGTTTGTAGCCCTTCACTACCAACCTGGCCTTGTATTTATTCACTTTACCTTGCTCATTGTACTTTGTTTTATACACCCATTTTACTCCAATTGGCTTTTTATGCTCAGGAAGATCTGCAATTTCTCAAGTTTGATTATTTTCTATGGCTGCAATTTCTTCATTCATAGCTTTAATCCATTTATCATCATTTATAGCTTCTTCAAAAGTAATAGGATCACTATCAGCAAAAAATGCAAAATGACAAGTATCTTCATTTACCTTTGATGTTTCTTGATATATGTCAGACAAGCTCCTTATTTTTTGCCACCTTTTTGGAGATACAGAGGTGGATGATGAAACATTACCATGACTAGGTGGAGATGAAGAAGAAATTCTTCTTAATGCTGATTGTTGAATGCTACTACTAGCTCCTGTGTTTGCAACTTCATCTTGAATATTAACTTGTTGATATTTCTCTTTCAGATTCCAACTCCACTCCTGATTTTCAATAAACATTGCATCTCTACTTATCACCAACTTCTTTGTCTTAGGATTGTACAACCTATATGCTTTAGATTCTTCACTGTACCCAACAAAGATACATTTTTCTTCCTTATCATCCAATTTACTTCTAAGTGCATCTGGAACATGAGAATAAGCAATACAACCAAAAATTCTTAGATGATCTACCCGAGGTTTGTATCCTCCCCATGCTTCTTCTGGTGTCATGCCCCAAACTGAATTTGTAGGACATCTGTTCAAAATATAACCTGCACAACAAATTGTTTCTGCCCAAAAATCTTTTGGTAAACTCTCAACTTTAAGCATACTCCTTACCATATTTAAAATTGTTCTGTTTTTCCTCTCAGCTACACCATTTTGATGTAGTGTATACCTTGTTGTTAGCTTCCTTTTTATGCCATTTTCAATACAAAAATTATGAAAATCATGAGAAATATACTCTCCACCCCTATCAGTCCTTAGAATTCTGAGAAAATAACCACTTTGCTTTTCAACTGATTCTTTAAATTCTCGAAATTTCTTGAAAGTATCTGATTTATTTTTCAAAGGATAAACCCAAAGTTTTCTACTGTAGTCATCAATAAAGGTCAAAAAATATCTCATACTACATAATGAAGCAACCTCTATTGGACCACATAGATCTGAATGAACTAGCTCCAATGGCTCTGAAGCTCTCCAAGAATCCCTTATTGGAAAGGGTTCTTTATGATGCTTTCCAACAATACAACCTTCACATTCTTCATCTGGTTTTTGGATAAGTGGTAAACCTGCTACCATGTTCTTTTTTATGCAAAAGATTTAGTCCACCAAAATTCAAATGACCAAATATAAGATGCCATAACCACTGTGTATCTTTTACAAGAGCACTGAAACTTAAATGTATATTGTTTCTGATACTAAGAGAAAACATCCTATTAGCAGTCATGGGTATTTTGGTTATCATCTGGTTTTTGCCATCAACAATAATGCATGAGTCCTTTTCAAATTTGACAATGTGGCCTTTTTGCACAAGTTGACCTACACTTAACAAATTATGCTTTAAACCTGGCACATAAAATACATCACCAATATATTTTTTCTCACCTTGTTTTGTTGTAATTAATATCCTCCCTTTTCCCATGACTGATGCAATTGTATCATTTCCCATCTTTACTTCAGATTTGATGTACTCATCCAAATTCTGAAACAACTCTTTGTATTCTATCATATGATTGCTGCAACCACTATCAACATACCATTTGTCATCATTTACTTTCTCCTTTGTGTTGCATGTTAGCAAAACATATCCTTCTTGCCCTTCACCTTCATTTGCAAACTGGGCTTCCTCTTTACTTTCATCTGCAATCTTTTTTCTACATTCAGCTGCAATATGTCCATACTTTTGACAATAATAACATTGAATAGATGATTTATCATACCTCTGAAAACCTCTACCTCTTTGCTGAAAATTTTCTCTGCCTCTACCTCTTGCTTGAGTGTAACTACAATTTTCTTCATCACTTCTATTACTTCTTTGACCTCTGCCTCTTTGTTGAAAACGTCCTCCTCTTCCTCTTGAGTTTCTACCTCTTCCTCTTTGTGCTGAAGATGATTCTGGTGCAACTTCTTTTTCTTTCAAAGATACTTTGCTTTTTAAAACTTTCTCAAGTGGCTCCTTTGTTGATTTATTTAATCTTTGTTCATGTGTGTATAATGAACCCATAAGCTCATCTACAGATAAAGTGGTTAGATCTTTTGATTGTTCAATAGCTATAACTACAGGATCATATTTTGTAAGCAAACTTCTTAAAATCTTTTCAATAATTTTTTGATCATTCATAACCTCACCATTTATTTTCATCTGATTAACTATCCCCATTGTGCGAGTAAAGTAATCTCCTAAATTCTCAAAATCTGACATTTGTAAAATTTCAAAATCTTTTCTAAGCATTTGTAAACGAACTGCTCTTACTCTTTCTGTACCTTGAAATAATTGTGCAAGAAGATCCCAGGCTTTTTTGCTGTTGAAATAGATGTAACTCTTGGAAGGAGAGTCTCATCAAGACCCTGCACAATAAACAATAATGCTTTCTGATCTTTTTTTCGATTATTCTCCAATGAAATTCTTTCATTTTGTGTGAGTGCTGCCAATGCTACTGCATCTGCTGGTTCTGAATACCCATTTTGCACAAGGTCTCATAACTCCTGTGATCTAAACAAAATCTTCATTTGAAAACTCCAAAAATCATAATTTTTTCCATTAAATTTAGGAATCTGCAACTGTGTACTGTTAGCATTCATTGCCATTTCGAACCAAGTTCTGATACCATATATTAAAAAACAGAAAACTAAAAGAAAACAAAATGCCAGTACACAGATAAAAAACAGAAAATTAATATTGACCAATGTACTATGATTAAAAATCACAAAGGCAGAGAAAATACTTTATATTTTTATTCATAAACTATGGAAAACTGTCCCATTTACAACCACAAAAAACAGATTTTATTACTATTTTAACAGCACCATCAATATTGTTTTCGGGACAGGAGAACCTACTCCAGCACGATTGAAATGCGAGAAGCAATAAAATATAATCATCAAAGTCCTTTCTATAGTGGCCTATGCAGGTCTCGAACCTGCGACCTTCGCGTTATTAGCACGACGCTCTAACCAACTGAGCTAATAGGCCTCGAGATTTTATTACTTTGACCAAGAGTATGAATTTTAGTACGATTATAAAAAATAATGACAATTGCTCGTCAGATGCAAATTCCAATTCGCTGTTGCAGAAAGAACTGCAGTTGCTGTGCAAAATTAAAACAGGAAAACAGTAAATAGCTTATACATCGCTGTGGGCCTCGATCGAACCCACAAGCTCACACCGCAAAATGGACGTTTATATACAGTGATAACTTACTGTATAAATTAATTATATGTTAAAACTATTGTAATTGCATTTAAGTATCAGTATTATATAAATATGCATAATTCTTTTAAAATATAAAAATATATAATAATTTTTCTATTTGTATATTCATTTGCTAGAATTATATGTAATTTTAATATTAGATTTAAGGTTAGGATTAAAATTTAGATTAGAGTTGGAATTAAGGTCAAGGTTAGGGTTAGAATTAGGATAGAATTAGGGTTTGATCAAGATATAAGAAAGATTAAGTAGATTCAGGGTTAGGATTAAAATACGATTAGAATTGAAATTAAAGTTAAGATTAAGATTAGAATTAGAAATCATAAGAAAAACTAAATACACTTAAACATCATAACACACCAAATTCTTAAAGACATTCTTCAACATCACAATAGATGCAATTCCATATATGCTACAAGTTAGAGTAGTAGAACACAATAGAGAAATGCTAACAATGGGAACGGGTGAGAATCACTTGAAGCATTCAAAGGTCTGTAATAGTGCAGGAAGATACTTGTCATGAGGAATCACTTGAAGCATTGAGGTTTGTAAAGGTCGTAAATGTCGATGAAATGGAATTAATTTTGGCACATTTCTCAAAGATAATGATCATTGTTCATTGGATGCAAATTCCAATTCATCGGGGTAAAAGATATAGTAGTTGAGCATTCTAGGGGAAAGGACTCAGTATTTGAGCATGTTCCAATAGTTGTGATGTATGGTTGAAGATGTTTGCATCTACAACCTATTTTATCTTAATTTTGTAACATTATTATGCATTTATCAACATAATTTGCATGTAGAAATAAACGGTTTTCAAAAGTACAATGGTTTCTTAGTATTGAGATTCAAAATAAGATTGTAAATCACTATAATTAGTTAACGCTAAGGTTAAATTCCTAACCATAAGGTTAAATTCCTAATGTTGGAAAGTAAAATGGGCTTCAATATTTCAAAGTATAATTATAGCTTTATTTATAATATTGAAGCCCATTTTACTTTCCAAGTTTTTATACTCCCAACCATCAATACCCCAAGAAAATTCTTGATCATGGATCTATCTTAGAGTAAATCTCTAATGGACACATAACCCCAAGAGGAAAGAAAGCTTGGCAAGAGTCCTAAGTCAAGACATAACCCTATTCATTACTCTATCAAGTGAAATCTAAGTCATTGATTCAACAAAGTTAATTATGTAGTGATGTCTATCCACTAAGTGGAAATCTAAATGTTTCCATTGTAAAAACTATAATTTAAATTAGGTTAAATTAATATTACAAGGAGCCTCAAATCCAATAAGATTTTTAACAATAAAGAAGTGTAAAATCAAAACTTAAGATCTTAAGTAAAATCAAATTTAAAATATCCACACCTATAAGGAATTTTAAATATAATCATATGTCAAGATTGAAATTGAGCGCTCTAATAAGTTTAAAAAAGTAAGGATAATTATGTCTGTGGTATGCTATTATACATAATGTCATAATACTTTTAGAATTAAGAGAATGATCATGTCAAAATTTATGAAGTTCCTACATTTGTGGCAAGTACTAGTGGATTTTCTAACTATCGATGCCCCAACTGAATCTATATCCACTGATTTGATCAACTTAATCTTCACACATGTTCATAGATAAATGATAGTTGGAAGATAACTACTAGTAAGTTCAAACTTGAGTGCACAACTTAGTCAAATTTAGTGGATGGCTTAGGTCCATGGAACTCTACAGATAAATCCTTTAAGTTCCAAAACCAAGCTCCCAAATACATTAGGATTGATAATATGTCCGTACCTAAGATGTTGAGGGTCAAGAAACCTAACAATTGGGAGCATGTCATGTGTTTTTAATGCTTTATATGACCTTTTCATCCATTGAGCCCACAAAACGAAGGCCATTAAATTTTTATACCTAGACACCTACTTAAACTAGGTTGTATAAAATTCTTTCACATCCATAGGCATAATTGAAGTATATTAATATGATCAGGATTCATGAATGTGAGAATATACCAATTGGATTTGGCCACATGTTCCCATACCAATTCTATTAAAATTTAATGGTTCAACCCAAATTAAATTTTACCATAAAATCCATCTCTCAAATGTCACCCTGTGTTAAGATAAAATAAGGACTTTTTAAGACCTAGATAGGAATGCCTAAGCTCAATATCATTATCAAACCTAAGAATCCAAGTATGTTGATCCAAGAGAACTACATATGGTATCAAAGCATGGTTTATTTAACTAAGAGCCTAATATGACATTAAGGAAAAAAAAATTAGCTCTAATTTTGAGAATGATTAGGGATTGATCATGCAGCTACTCTATTGGTACAAGTAGTAAGAAAGCTAAAGTTCAAAAGTTAGTCATTTTTAGTGTATCAATAGGAAATATTTTTTATCATTGTGGTTTCATTGGTTTAATTTCAACCATGAGGAAGAAGAAGAGAGAAAATGGTAGAAGGATAGGAATGGTTCGTAGATGAGTTACTAAGCTCTAAGATGGAGGAAAAATACAAAGGGTGTTGGTAGTAGAGAGAAGCCAAAAAAATGGAAAATAAAATACCAAATCAATTGCAAAATAAATACTCCTCATTCAACATGAAATAACAAACTGAATGTTTTCAAGGAAACTAACAAAATTTATAGTTGGATAGCATTAGAATGAGCAAAATAGGAGCCTAAAAGTGGGATGGGATCTTATAAATTCTAAGGAAGAATCCATCTAAATAATTTTTTAATTAAAAATCCATGTCTTAAAATTCATCATTCTAGATTCTTTCCAAAAAACTATTTTTATTTTCTTTATTGAATAGAAGCATGCATGCTTATGATAACATTCCATTTTAAAATCAAGTAAAGAAAATTTGTTAGCCATAAATCATAAGTCTTTTGAAAATGATGAAATGAATCTCCCATTATAAAATTTTGACATGAATAAACTTGTACAAGAACTCAATATTCTTAATTTAGTTGTGATTAAGGATTATAAATATATATTAGATGTGACATATGAGATTTACTCTTCATTACCATTTGCTAAGTATGCAACTAATGCAAAAGAATTCAATTTCTATCTTACCCCTTTTTCCCATAAAAATATAGACATATTGAGTAAACAAATATCACAAAGTTCATTACAACAGTCAAATATAATTGTAGTTAGATTTACGAAATCAAAGATAATATTCATTCATCTTTATTATAACCAGAGGTTAATTAATTTATAGATTGTAGGAACATATCTTACCAATTTATTATTGAAGTGTAGATTATTTTTATTAGAGGCCAACCCAAGTATCAATCCTACTTTTTCTCCTAGCCACCATTATAATGAGGTATTCAAATCCATATGGGTGTTGTTGAGGTGTGTTTTCATTCAAAAGTTTTGAACCCATTTGATTGGTGTAGGGCTTCTACCATCTAAGAAATTTTGTAGCTAATTTCTAGAACCAATCCTAGAAATTGATGGAATCCACCACTTAGCTAATCTACAAAAATTATGACATCCATTAATTGGCCAATCTAGAACTCAATATCACTATATTGACCAATTGACACATTCACAAGAATGCATACATATAGACACAAAGAAGTCTCTAAACATTTGAGTCACAGTTATATTCAACATACTTTGGAGGGATACAACCACTTCAAAGGGCCCTAGCACATGCCAACAAGGAAATACCTTGATCATAATGTAACACCTTGTTATTCCAAAGCAACACTACCCAACTTTAAACTAGTATATTAATCATCCTAAGAGCACCTTGGTAGTCAACATAATAATTGCAACAAGACACACTATTCAACTTATAATTGAAAAAGAAAATGCCCCATCTCTACTAGGATGACCATCATTTGGATTTTGGATTCACAAAATAACCATTGTGTTACTTTGTGCATGAATGACCATGGATCAATTCTCTCTATAAAATGACAACTATACAACTCATGAATTCACAAACATAAAATGATATGCTCACACAACAACCACATTGAGAACTCTAGCCTTATCATATATTGTCATAGTTGAAAAACATCACAAGTTACACACATACATTTGCATATCCATAAAATATTTTTCCAGTAGTTTCAAATTGAGTAAATATTTCATCTAAACCTTCCTCAACTCCCTTAATCTTAGATATCTTCACTATTTTGCATGGGGAATTGTAGCTACAATTACCCATGGTATGAAAATTACTCTAGAAGCTGAATATATAGGTTTTAAAATACATGTCTACCAAGCAGTTGTAACTACCTTTGACGAAATTCCTCTAGTATTTATGCTTTGATGTATGTCATACCATGTTCCAAAGCTCCCATTTGGCACATGCTAGGAGTCCATGGTGGCAAGGATTTTAGAGTCTGGTTTTACACTAGCCAATTGCATTTGGTTGGAAGTTTCTAAAGCCTTTTCAACAACCCATTTTGTTAATATTCTACAATCAAGGTGTGTCCATGAGAACATTGCACTTGAGGCATTTTGTCAAACAATTTAGGTGCCTTGTCTATGCTTCCACATTTTGCATACATGTCTACTAGACTATTTCCAACTCTAATATCTGACATAAATCACCCTTCCATTATACTTAGATGAACATCCATACCCTATTCCAAAGCTCCTATTTTGGCACAAGCCATAGGTACACTAACAAATGAAGATTGGAGTTAGTTGCATATGGAGATCTTACGGATAGGAAAAATAGTTCAAAAATTTTAAACTTACTCGAGATTAACAACCAACAGAATGTGGAACGAGCAGCAGGATGGGTTAGGAGAGCCCCACACCGGCCACCTAAATGGTCAACGCTTAGAATGTGCGAGTGTAAGAAAGATGGAGGGAGAGGAAGGAAGGATAGAAAAGGGGAAGTTGCACGCTGGAATAGGAATGAAAGGAAGCTTTAGGGAAGCAATAAGACTAGCAGCGAAAAGAAAGTCTAAAATGAGCCAGGAGGAGTGATGCCAAGGCAAGGAGAACGCACTAGAGGGAAGAAGTCGCCATTGTCCACCGAGTGGGATTTGGTTCGTAGGTCCATGAAGTGAGAATTAGCAAGGAGAGAGCATGAGAGAGATGCTCCACAGGGGACAAGAATATGTTGATGCCAAGTGAGACTAGGAAGATTCACGTCCCTAGTTTGTATGAATGATTGACGTATCCACCTGAAAATTGTAATTTCTATTTATGGTAATGAAAAATAGACAAATTATTGCCTCTCTGTGTTGGAAACTTGGATGCTATTTCTTATCATTTATTTGTGGTTCAGGTTTTCACTTCCCTTGTTAAATATCCGTTGATTTGCTTGTGGCTCCTCCCTTGATGAGTTAGTATATATTTTTAAATTTTGATAAGTCGATTTAGAGTGTGCTGTTAAAAAAAAAAATTGTACACGTATGCATGTGTGCATTTGTGGCTTACAACAAGAGTACCGAACATGCAGTCCAATTGAGGTTGCAACCCTTGCTAACAGCCATGCAACCTCCTATCTGAAACAAAAGAGTGGAATAGAGCAATTTTGGGTGGCGCTGTCAATATTGATCTCAGGAGGGAAGAACCTACGGTAGCATGATTGAAATGCGAGAAGCAATAAAATGTAATTATCAAAGTCCTTTTTATAGTGGCCTATGCAGGTCTCGAACCTGCGACCTTCGCGTTATTAGCACGACGCTCTAACCAACTGAGCTAATAGGCCAGAGATGGACAAACTTAGCGAAAAGGAGTTGATTTTGGGAAAGTCCAATCACCGGGAGAACATATAGTACTTGGGCATTCTCATTCTAATTTTTTTAGGTAATTTCAAAATCATTTTCAATTTGTTTATCAGTTTATTTGACAAGTTTTTATTTATAAGAAAGAAAAAGAAATATAACTCTTGTTTAAAATTTAAACAAGAAAACAGTAAATACATTTTATGTTATATAGGTCTCATCCAAACCACAAGCTCACCACACCACAATGTGCATGTTTATATACAATAAAAACATTCTTTATAATCTAATTATAAGTTAAAACTATTGTAATTGTATTTAAATGTCAATAGTTGATCTTGGATAAGCTATATATAAACTAGCAATCGCACCTTTGGGGTGCAATGGGTACGCTGAAGACAATATAGTGAATTTTGTGTTAATTTTGATAATTAGAAAGAGGGAAAACTCATTTACAGCTGTAAAGTTGAAGTCGTGTGAGTTGAGAACAACAAGTAAAAATTTGTGAGGAAATATTTGGTGTAACTGAGAATGTATTAAGTTTAACATATGAAGATGAAAATAGCTTTGGCAACCATTGCATTTACAGCTTAAGATGCAGATGGGAAGTATAGCTATCATCTGTCATGCCATACTCATTACAAGAGATACCCATTTCTAGAAACTCATTATATTTTACATGGGAAGTCAAAGAGAAAGCCTAACAACTCTATAGTATTGAATGTGAATAACAAATACTAGTGTCTGTAAACTTTTTGTTTCTCCAATGTAATGAAAGGTAAAAATGACTATATGGAAGAATCAAAGCACGCGTTTAGATTATAAAGGTGCCCTTAAAACATCAATAAAGAGTAATTTAGATAATATAATGATATTAAAACAGCCATAAACAGAAATTTAGATTATGAGTGCTATCAAGCAACATGAAATAGAAATTTAGATGATATGGATGCTATTAAAACAACAATATAAAGTAACTGAGATTATATGAGTGCTATTAAAACGATAATAAACAATAATTATATTGATTTGAGTGCTATTAAAATAGGAATAAAAAGTAATTTAGATTAAATTAGTGTTATTAAAATAACAATAAAAAAATAACTTAAATTAAATGAGTGGTATTAAAGTGCAATATCAAGCAATTTAGAGTGTATAGATTCTCTTAAAACAACAATGAATGGTAATTAAAATAATATAGTTGTGAGCATTAGGTATGTGCACGTAATCTCTCCATAAACTTCTTTAGTGTGGCTTTTGAGATTCGTGTGTTAGCCGTGGATGCGGAAAGTTGTGAGCCACTCTGAAAATAGCTTTGGCAACCATTGCATATACAGCTTCAGCTGCAACTGCTATACATTAAACAGTAAATAATAATGTCATAAAACTATCACAAAAATAGCGTTAAGAACAAGGAAAAGAGAAAAAACAAAAATTTTCCCATTCCATCCAAAATTGGATCCGTAAGAAAGAGCAGAGATAGGCATTATAATTAGAAACATTGTCGGAGTTTAGCATTGCACATAGTAGGGAAAAGACTACAATAAACAAAAAGCAAGTGACTTACCTCAATATTATACACAAATTGTGTCGTGCTGAAAGCGTAAATCACTTAAAAGTGAGAGAAACCAAAACCAATCTCCCTAGAGTTGTTGCTTCAATCTATTCATACTAAACAAAAAGTAGATATACGAATATCAGAGTTTACCATTGCACATACTATGGACATACTTCCTAATATACTTATTTATCTTCTCTGAATTGGATTTCCAAACTAATCTTGATTCCTCTATTTTGCTAATATGAGTATAATTTTGTGCTTATGATCTATGCATACAATCCCACTCGATGAACAATCATTAACAACTTCTAGAAATTTTCTATGGAATCTTAACTCTATTTTTTTCTTCTATTTTTCCTTTCTCCAAAATTACCTTATTTTTTCTTTCCATCTCATGAGTTACATGTAAAGGAATGAGTATGTTGTTATTTATTTTGATTGATTAATTAATATGGGAAATTTTAAAGTAAGAGATAGCTCTAGTGGTGTTAAATTCTAAACTGCTAATAACCTAAAGTTGAATCATTGCAAATGGATGTACAGTAAAGTCATTGTCTATTTATAGTTTCACTTTCTTTTACACAAGAGCCTCGAAGCAATGATAATGGGAAAGTGTCACATTCAACATGGCACAAATATGATGATTTCAATGAGTTATTTTGGTAACACTTATTTCTGGTGTCATCTACAATGTCAATCATGGATTCATATTGTAATAATGGGAAAAAAATTCTATCTCTCTAACTGCATTTCCCCCTGCATAGGCATATTTATTTAGCCTTTGGTGACAAGCATAGTCCATTTCCACTATGCTTTCTATTTGATAGTATTAGGTCAATTGATTCTTTTACCAAAGCATTTTTCCTCTTCACCAAAGAATTATGTGGACATCTGGTATTTTTTTTGCAAACATCAGAGAGGATGAATTAAATTTATGGCCAACTAAAATTCTTGCTATTCTTTTTCAAAAAGCTATCCAATGTCAATGGCATTTGGGTGAACTCCAAGATTTACAATTTTCTCAAGACAATGTAACTAAAATCTTCTTGCTTCTATTAAATCGTGAATTCAAGAAAAGTAATGACCCACTAATGTAAGTTTATTACTATTTCAGCTTTCATAAGATGAATGTGATATGATTCTTTCTTAATCAGTATTTTATAGAACCAGGTTAATTGTCAGGTTTATACTCTTCTGTGCATTCCCCCTTAAGTAGTTTGTAAGAGTACAGTTAAGTACAATCAAAGGCATTGCAACAATCACTGTGTCCAGTGAAATGCAAGTCACTGAATCAATGCATGTTTATGATTGTGTTTAGTATTTTTTGAAATTTAGCATCTTTATCTTTGTTGATAAAAAAAATACAAACATGTGAACAGTGATACCTTGGACTACTAAGTGGATTTTATTGGAGGATTGTCACTCTCAAACCAGAGTTTTCCTGATAAATTCTAGAAAAAAAAGGGGTGGTTAGAACTAAACACCCACTCTTTAATTTTGTCAAAACTGATTCAATGAGAAGCAAATTTGGCACTACAAACATTCACCGCACTTTACTGAAATCTTCTTGTTTCTATTAAATCGTGAATTCAAGAAAAGTAATGACCCACTAACGCAAATTTATTACTATTTCAGCTTTCATGAGATGAATGTGATGTGATTCTTTCTTAATCATACTTTTATAGAACCAGGTTAATTGTCAGGTTCATACACTTTTGCGCATTCCCCCTTAAGTAGTTTGTAAGAGTACAGTTAAGTATAATCAAAGGAATTGCAGCAATTACTGTGTCCAGTGAAATGCAAGTCACTAAATCAGTGCATGTTTCTAATTGTGTTTAGTATTTTTTGAAATTTAACATCTTTATCTTTGCTGATTAAAAAAATACAAACATGTGAACAGTGATACCTTGGACTACTAAGTGGATTTTTTTGGAGGATTGTTACTCTCAAACCAAATTTTTCCTGATAAAGTCTGGAAAAAAAACAAGGATGGTTCAATGAGAAGCAAATTTTCCACTACAAACATACACCGCACTTTTCTCAAAGTGGGGACGCTCAAAAGAAGCACTGACTCATACTCCAATTCATATTTTGGAATTCTTTGATGCAGAAGTAACAATTGATGTTAGTGGAAATTTTCATTAAAACAAAAGCTAGTTTGTTAACTCTTACTACACTACATATAATTAGACACAAGAACACGAGTTATTAGCTCTTTTTGATAGAACCATCTTGAGTGTTGCTTGTACAAGAATCTGTTAGTGTAGGTTTTTCATTTTCCTTATGTTTGGGGTATTTATTTTTTCTTACACATATTATTTAAGCTTGCTTAGGTTTATTAGATGTGGTAATATGAGGACACATGGAAAAATACAACAGCTACATGTGTCACTCTCTCCCCACACATGGGTATTTGAGTTACACGTCCTCTTTTGGCTTGTTGTTCCACCTCTCATAACCATTATTTTGTTTTTACCTTAGTAGTTTATGGGGTAGTTGGGTTTCTCGCCCTCTTTTGGATTTATGTGCCACCTCTCTCCTGTCTTCACTTGAGGAGGTTACGCCACATGTCTTGTCATTTACCAAGTAGGTGATAACCTCCCACCTTTTATGGGTAGGAGTTAATGCACCTCTTGGATGCATTTTCCCTTATTCTTCTATATATTGAGCACTCTACTCTCACCTTCACAAGTTTAGTTGGTTCAGCTAGTTCAGTGATCATTCTGTGAGAGTGACGAGAGTCTTCTGCAAATTCTCTTGCATTTTTGTCTCTATTTTCTCTCTTTCTCTCTTTCAGATTTCTTCTCCATTCTACTATTTTGATATTCAATCATTTGTTGACGGAAGTGTATATGATCTAGTACCGACAATAGATCTTGTCTCAATTATTGCATAATCCAACATAGTAACAGAGTAGTTTTTTCTGGTATAGCTCATTGCTTTTTTGAATTTTTTTTGGTGTGATCCCACAATAGTGGTTTACAATTTTTGGCCAAACTGGACATGAAATTATTATTTTTAACTAAATCTTCACATTTGAACACCTATAGCAACTAAACCGTGAGGAATTTGAAGATGATGTAAACAAGAGTCTCGTCAAATTTTGTCTGTAGATTCTAAAAATATTTTTTCAAAATTTTTGGAATCATATTGTACTTCTTTTTCAATCTCCCACGAAAATTTGTTTTTTTTCAAAAAACAACATTTTTAAAAAGTGACGCACACCGTATAACGCATAACTTTTTTTCCATGAAGGATAAAATTATAATTCTTTCAAATTTAGATTTTTTACTCCAATATCTAGTGCTTCCAATTGGTTAGATAGTTTTTTATTGAATATTTTTTCTTTAATAAAGTTTTGAAGTCAAACCAATTACAATTCATACATAGCGTGACCGTATAACGTGTAACTTTTTTTGTCTGTATCGAAATTCAATTTTATTTTTTTGTTGGATCAAGGACTTCAATATCTGGTGTACACATTTTTTTAAAAAAAAAAATTGATAATCTACTATTTTTCCATATGTGCATAACAGAGACCTTCATTTTCCATGAAAAACCTATGTTTAATAAAATTAAAAAACAAGTACATAATAAAACCAAAACATATTAAATTTATATTCATTAGATAGCTCATTCTGAGGACTACCTGATTCCAATTGGGTTTGTAAATATTCCTCCATTTTCATCCTCAACCCAAGCTTCAAAGTGTAAAAAATTAGGCTTTTTTTGCAAACAAGGTCAAAAACTAGGGAAAATGGGGGTTCGCTAGAACCAAGGTTCATTCGAACCCCGCTCAATATGAATTTTCCTTTTGTTTTTTAGGCAAGAAATGTGGGCCCAGTAGTTAAATCGGTTCTTTCAAACCCTAGTTCGGTCGAACCCCTCTTTGCTTAGTCAAACTTATAGGTTCATTCGACCCCAAAAACCATTTTTTTTGCCATGGGGTCATTTTTTCTCAATTTTCCTTCCTCCATCAAATTGTAAACCACTATTGTGGCTTCACCCTTTGAGAGATTTGAGACTAGTGGAAAGGGGGGTTCAATGTGTTGACTCTTGTTAGCACATATTCTCTTTTAGAAACATGCATTTATGCATCATGGTTAAAACATTTTAATGGGGTTAATTATAATCATGAACTAAGATAAAGTTCCACTATTGAGGTTTAATCATGGATATTAGTAATGAATTTCACAAATCTGTTGTAAGGATAAATTCAAAGAACTATTTTTCTTGGAAGAAAGGGATAAAGAATCAATTCCTTGAGCAAGATCTACTACCCTATCTCCTTGGACTTGTTCCTGAACCAAGTGACTATGATCAGAAGAATGCATGGTTTAACAACAATGAAATAGTCTATGGACTAATATGTCTTACCATTTTTGAGGATATTCTACATCACATAGAGCGCACTGAGTGCCCTTTCACTACTTGGACTATCATTCAATGGTTATATGGAGACATAGAATCTTCATCTAAAAGTGATGTTTCCTTGGATAACCAGACTATTGTGGATGATACTGAGATTTATTTTTCTCCATCTTGTGTGGACACATCTTGTGTGGATGATCAATTCATTGATACCCCTTCACCATCTATTTTTTCTACTTGAGATTCCAATGTTGCTTCCTTAAAAGTTTCTAGTGACTCTTTGTAGCAGGACATTCATTGTCTTTTAGATTCAACTTTGGATGATCTCTTGATAGGTATTTTAGACTTGTTTATAGAGACACATATTATAGATTTGGGGGAAACTATTGATGATATTCATCTTCTCTACAATGAAGTCAACTTTTCTTTAGATGTTGTGAGGGATCACTCTGACCCTCTTGTTCTTTACCCACACAATCATTCATCATAGTTTGACATGACTGTGGTTACTATTGAGCACCATTTGGAGGAGGAACCTTTGTCTTCAGGTTTTGTTCTACATCCATCTCCACTAGGTTCTGGATTGTCATCTTCTGCAGTGTGGCCTAGAACGCCTAATTTGATTGTGACAGCTTTTAGCATCGACATGGGGATACTTGAGCTGACTTTAGAGACTTCATTCATTTTGCACTTTCTTCCTACATATTCCTTTCAACACTTGGTATAAAGTGTGCATACACCTTTGGTTGTGTTTCTTCCTAAAGGGAGGAATGTTGTTCGATGTCCGTGGACCATCTTCTACATCCGATTTTGATCATCTACCATTGGATCTCTTTGGGGGGGATTCTTAGTCCTTCTTTCTACTCTCTCTACTTTGGGGGGTATTTTCTCTCTCTATTTAGGGGGGCTATTCCTCTTATGGGGGGATTCTTCTATAATATGAGGACACATGGCAAAATACAATAGCTATATGTGTCACTCTCTCCCCACACATGGGTAGTTGAGTTACACATCCTCTTTTGGCTTGTTGTGCCACCTCTCATAACCAATATTTTTTTTTTACCTGAGTAGCTTATGGGGTAGTTTGGTTTCTCACCCTGGGTCAAACCCAAACTCAACAGGTTCGGTCGAACTCAATGGTTTGGTTGAACCACATTATATGTTCAACCGAACGCCCAAACCCTAAACAAAAATAATAATATTTTAAGGGGTTCGGTCAGACATGGGTTCCACCGAACCCCCTTAAATAAGACAAAAAAAAATGAATTTGTCACTGTCATTTTCGCTTTTTACTAGTTGCTTTCCCTGTGCTTGTGCGTGCGAGGAACGGCAAACGTGATCTCAAATGGCAAACAAACTCGACTTCATCTCTCCAACGAACGCAAACTCAACTTCCTCTCTCCGAATTTCATCAACCCAACTTGCATATCAAGCACCAGGTTTGTTAAATTCGAATTTCGTAGAGTTCAAAATGCATTTGTTTGTTAAATTTTGAAACCCTAAATGCAAAAAAAATCAAATTTGTTGAATTGAAACTGCATTTATTTGAAAAATTAGCATGCCTTGTCTATGCTTCCACATTTTGCATACATTTCTATCAGGGCACCTCCAATTTATTTGAGGCATTATATCAAACAGTTCATTAACAAATTTATTTGAGGCATTATATCAAACAATTCATTGTAATTTTTAATGGAGTATGATAGAAATAGTGTTTCCATTGTATGCACCCTATATCATACAATTCATTAACAAATTTTTTTGAGGCATTATATCAAATAGTTCATGGTAATTTCTGATGGAGTATGATAGAAATAGTGTTTCCATTGTATGCACCCTATATCAAATAGTTCGTTAACAAATTTATTTGAGGCATTATATCAAAAACACTATTGGAAATTTATTTGAGGCATTATTTCAAACAATTCATTAACAAATTTATTTGAGAAATTATATCAAATAGTTCATGATATAAAGTTTAGGGTGCATACAATGGAAACTTGGATCAAATTCTTCATATTTTTCCTTTGAGTCTTATGACATTACTCCAAAAATGGTTGGTGAACTAAATGTATGAATCGAAGAATAAATTTAGAGGAAAGAAACTAGATTGTTTGAATGAAATGTATAATAAAATAGTTCTATTAGGATTAGAAGGAATGAAGGTATTATTAAATTATCTAGTATTAGGAAAATATAAAAATATGTCCACTTTACTATATATATATTTAAAACTATTCTTCATATATTCATGTTAAAACTATTAAAAATTAAATTACATAAATCAATTTTAAATTTGTACAAAGAAATAAATGACTTTGACTAATAGCGAATATTTAAAATATAGCTATCCTCTTTGCAAAATCCAATTTGATTTGAGATATTTATGGACAAAAAATATGGATGAGCATGAGGTAAGTAAGAAAGAATAACCTTAATTTATATCTTCCCTCATTAAATAATTGCACATTTAAAGAGTTTCTTAAGGCATATCCAATAATGAAAAACTATTATATATACTTGTTATAACTATGTTAAAGTATATCATGAATAAATTGAAAGGATAAAGAGTAAATCACTAAAAAAACATACATAAATCATAGAAGTAAATTTATTAATATAAGGAGATTCAAGTGGTTGGATAATTTTTTCCAAGGAGTGGAAGAGGTTAAGAAGGAACCATCAAATAAATATAATATTTTAAATACTTTAAAAGAAAAATACATTTCTCCCTACTCTAAATTGAAATGGTATTACTTCTAAGATGATAATAATTGAAAAGGAAGAAAATAATCATTATGAAGATCAAGTACCATTGATAAGTTTTAAGAGATCAAATAAAATATTCAACAACAAAAGAAAAAAGAGAAAATAGTTAATGCTAAAGAAACAACTACAACCAAGCTACTATGTTTAAATTCTCCTCTTATGTAGTCTTCATTTCCCTATAAATTGTGGCCTCCTTGTACAAATTAGCTATTGATCCTCATAGTGAAACAAATTTAACATTTTGAAATGGTTAAACATTATTATTATTTTTATTTGTATAAGTATAATTATTATGGGTTCATTTCTCCTCTCCTACTCTTCCTAATAAGGTTCTATTCTACAAGCCTCATATAAATGTTAGGGTTCTAACTTCTAAAAATTGAATAGTGTCAACTTAATCTCATTAGACAATGCTCCCCTAGTATTAATGGGGCCAAATTTTTATCTATCAAACTTGGCTATGTTTACATTGAATAAGAATTTGATACCTTTATCTTGATACTTGAACTAAGATATTTGGGCTCTAATTTTAGTCATTTTATCTAAAAATTATTGGTGACATATCCATTCATGTTTAATTTTAATCATTTATTATTGCAATTAATTATTACAAGGAGATTCTTGAAGCTTGTATTCCATGCCCACCATTTTTATTCTAAATATTTGACATTTTCTTTCAACTTAAAGTCTAAATTTTATCCTTAATGCTATACATATTTTTCTAGGATAACACATATTCATTATATTTCACTAAATGTGTTCAAGCATAGAGGAAAAACCTTCAATATATCTTTAAGATAACTTTGATACCATCAAGATAATCCCGCCTTTCATTGCATTAATATCAAGGTTAACTAACCCTTCCTTTTTACATGCTTTTCAATTAGAGTATCCTCTAGTAAAAATAAAAACATTAATAGTGTGGTTATCAAAGAGTGTCTAGGGATGCACTAAATTATAAGATTGTAAGAAATGTTTATGGAAAAAATAACTATCTAATAGAGAATATAATGTATTAGTACATATCTAACTATTACATATTTTAAATAAAGCCCCTTTAAAATCTATCTTATTGCCATTTAATGAATCAACTAGGTTCAAAATTATTTTCATCTAATTCCCCCAAAATTCATCACCTTTACAACAAAACTTGATTTCATCTAATTTATCTTATTTATTCTCAAATCATATTAAAATCACCACCTTAAACTCTAAGAAATATTTGGTAACTTATTTATTTTATCTTCATTTAGAAAGGGGTGTGTAGGGGATTTAGAACCTTTTAAAGTTTCTTTCAAAATAACTAGGAAGATTTTATTCAATGCCTTTCTTGTTGCTTTTAGGATTAGTGTTATGAATTTTGTGCCTTCATTCTTAAAAATTCTTATATCAACTCATATAGCATTTCCATGATCTTTTTATATGGGAAAGGTCAACATACAACGAGGTAGAGACTTTCCATTTTTTTTATTCCTTAATTAGTTATTTCTAGGGAAACTTTTAGTCTTTTCGAACACCTTACAAAAATATGATAAATGTGTGATTATTTTTCTTTCCACTATATAAATTTTTTATGTGCTTGGATATATAATTGAGATGATTCACTCATAATGTACAATGATAAAAATTTAGTATATATGAAAGAAATATTTTCGAGACATCAAACTACCATTCTACATAACTCTCACATGGAAATAAGAATATTATTTTATTTTAACTAAAGAAATTGTGTGTACTCTAGCTTGAAAATTACTAATTAATTTTGAATTATATACTTATAATTTAAAATAAGAGCATCCTTTGTAACATGGAATAGATAGGTTAATTTTAATGAAATAAAATATGTTTTTATATTAAGAAAAATTTACAAATATATGGAACTCATACATTGAGAAATTGACTAAGATGTAACTTTTTATGAGAATTAAGATGCTCGAATAATTTATATACCTTCTTTCAATAATTAACATTAGAAATTAATACTTGGCTCATATTGTATACCCACCTCCCAATGGTCTTGGAATGGATGCATTTAGATGGAGAAGGATTTTAAAAGGCTCATGGTACTTGTGGACCCCTCAAAGGCATGATATATAACACATGAACTTTATTTATGAAATTTGGTCTTTTGTTGTTGGCTTCTAGTATGAATGTTATCTATAAGGTGGAATTCTTAGTTGAGACTCTCAATCTTCCATTGTTGGTTTCTAGTGTGATTATACAATATGCTCGCCAAACTGTATTAATTTCTAATTTTAATTATTCAAAGAAGGTTTTGTTTCATAAGAAGAGACGTATGTTCATATATTCCAAGGCATGTTATTATTCACAATGCATGACACTTCTTCACATCTCTACCAAGTTCTAAACAGATACAGATCTTCCATTTCCATGGAGGAGATTGATGATTTAAAAAGAAAATATCATGCCATTTCTCTCTTGAGAAATCATGTTTGCATTCATGATTTGCAACTTCAATCTTCATCCAAAAAGAAATTTTGTTATCGTTATGTGCCTGAAGTTGCACCCTTTGCTGAAACTGATGTTCAACACCTCAGTGTAACATGGGAAGACCTCTAAAGATGTGGGTTTCTTATAAATAGAGGTCAACCTCCAGAGAAGGCCAGCTTCCCTGTTGGGTCATCACCTAAAACTGATCTTGGAAGGAAAAGGGAGAAGGAATGCATAAAATAAAGCTAAATCCTAAGGTGATACACCGAACTGACAAGAACAATGAGATACTCGAGTTACACTTGAGTGCTGATGATGGATATGGGACTACACAACAATATTCTATGGATTATGCATACAAATAGGTTTGACATGCACACACTTTCAAGAAGGAAAAATAGACTTTCACAAATTAAAATATCATGTGCAATTGAGTAAACATAGTTTATAACCTACATGATACCACTTTTGCAAAGAAAGGCTGCTAACCTGAAACAAAGCTATAGGAAAAGAAATATTTCACTAAGTAGCTTGATGAATCACTTAAAAATGCACAATACTTCACAAGAACCAAAAGGCAAAAAATGAACCATCAATGGTAATCAAGGTAAATTTTATATAACATGTTCCAAAATGAGTTACAAAATTTTACTAATCCGAGAGAGGGCTGTAGAAGTCATAGACATCAAAAAAGCATCAAGAGAACTCCTTTACAAAGAGGAAAAAATGCCTTATATACAAAAAGATGTGTCGGCCCCTAGGGCTTACAAAATATCCATCTTCAGAAAAATCTCCCTTAGATTTTTTGCATGGAACTAATGCTGCATTCAAGTGCATCCCTGTTGTCCATGTCGGTGAAGAGTCGTTCCCAGGAGAAGCCTTCAGATCTTTTGTAGCTATCGCATTCACTTTTGGTCCTCGTGTCCATCTTCGAACCTCCTTGTTGAGCTGCTTTGAATGCTCCTAAGCTCATAACAGATCCATGTTGTTTTCACTCTGTTGACCTTCTTCGTAGGGGGGAGTCAAAGGTTCTCTCTATAGAATCGCATGTCAGTGAGACATTGATCGTGTCTCCCCGATGCGATTAGACCCTTCAGTAGTTATCGGCATAGCTCATGATGATCAGCAAGACCACATAGCGATTTACAAAAAATGAAACATCAATGGTAATCAAGGTAAATTTTATATAACATGTTCCAAAATGAGTTACAGAATTCTGCTAATTTTAGAGAGGACTATAGAAGTCATAGACTTTAGAAAAGCATCAGGAGAACTCCTTTACAAAGAGGCAAAAATGCCTTATAAACAAAAAGATGTGTCAGCCCCTAGGGCTTACAAAATATCCGTCTTCAGAAAAATCTCCCTTAGATTTTTTGCATGGAAATAATGTTGCATTCAAGTGCATCCCTCTTGTCCGTGTCAGTGAAGATTTGTTCCTAGGAGAAGCCTTCAGATCTTTTGTAGCTATTGTATTCACTTTTGGTCCTCGTGTCCATCTTCGAACCTCCTTGTTGAGCTGCTTTGAATGCTCCTAAGCTCATAACAGATCCATGTTGTTTTCACTCTGTTGACCTTCTTCGTAGGGGGAAGTCAAAGGTTCTCTCTATAGAATCGCATGTCAGTGAGACATTGATCGTGTCTCCCCGATGCGATTAGACCCTTCAGCAGTTATCAGCATAGCTCATGATGATCAGCAAGACCACATAGCGATTTACAAAAATCATGTCGATATCACAGAATAGCATCGGCGAGACAATCGCTTTCAGCCAAACATGGCGAGCCCTTAGGAGTCATACCAATGTTTCCATCTCATTGCCTAGTCATCAGCATTCAGCAAGAGTTCCCTTAGTCAGTAGGAGGTTATACCAATCTTCGTGAGTTATACCGCTGCACAGGATATCGCCGAGACCATCGCTATCGGGAAAACATCATAGCGAACACAAAACACTTTCCCCGGGCTCAAGCATCCTTCCTTCGACAAGACACTGACAAGTCAGGAAGACCTCTTGCCGAATTCATCTTGTTTTGGCAAGAGCCTACCCTCCTTTGCGTCGAGCTCACATTCTTTCGGTAAGAGGTTGTCGGGTCAGTGAGACCTCTCACCAACCAAACCCTCTATTAGCAATTGCAGCCTCCTCGGCAAGACATTGCCCTATCGGCCAGACGATATACTGATGGCAAGATGTCATGGCAAACTCATCTCATTGTCCCCGAGCCCCGACTTGTTCGGCAAGACATTTGGCTTTTGGAAAAAACTTTTGTCAAAGCTATCTTGTCTCGGCGAGAGCTTACCCTCTATGTGCACCACAGTCGGTGAGACTATCTGGTTAGAGAGATATCTCCCTGAACTCAAAATATTGTACTGAGGGCATCCTTTGTTGGTAGGACCTTCTTCACTCGGCCAAACCTTATGCCAAAGGCAATATCTTTCGGTGAGCCCATTTTCCTTCACTGAGACTTTTTTTTGTCGGCCAGACCTCTCGCCGAACCTAAACTAATTTCCCCGGGCTCAATCATCCTTTCAGTGAGACACTAAGCCATCGGCAAGACATTACGCTGATATCAATTCCTCTCAGCAGAACCTTTGCTATCGGTGAGACTTCACTTAGTCAGCGAGACCTGTCACCAAGTTTTTTCATCTTTCGATGAGCTTGAGACATTTTGGGGAGACTTCCTTCATTCGTCGAGACATCACGGCGAACTCCTTTCCTTCGCCGAGGGTGCACTTCATTTCTGGGAGACATCGCGTGGTCGGGGATACCTTACCCCAAGCTTGTTTCCTTTCGCCGAGACCTTTGCTAGTCGCTGAGACATCACAGCGACTTTGCTTTGTTTTACCCCGAGCTCGCATCTTTTCATTTCAACAAGACTCCCCTCCAGTCGGCAGGACCTTATGTTGTAGGCAATATCCTTCAGCGAGATTTCAATGGCGCAATCGGTCGGCGAGACTTATGAAAACCCATGGCGATTAAACTCTCTGGCCGACCGGTATATCCAAACAAATAGAACGCACTGGTAGTCGGTAAGACAACAGGAAGGTCTTCCCGACTTTCTTCTTTGATGAGTTTTTTGCCAAAACTAACTAAGGCAGGGCTTTCCACTAGCTCCTTGAGGAATGTATCAAGGGTATGATTTAATCATATATAACAATGTCCCCTTTTGACCTTCATGAACACGTGAAACACAGATTGACCTGCCTAATCAAGCTCGTAGGTGAAAATCAGGAAACGGTATTAAAACAAATCAAAACCTTCATTTGAGCATGATCGCCAACACAAAGGAAAACGAGTGGAAACAAAAGAAAGCTCGGTTAATGGCTTTCAGCATGTTGGTGGAAAATCTGCATCTTTTTGAAAGTGGCTTCCTAGCTTATTAGTCTTATTTTTAGTAAGGTTTTGTAATCTCCACTTTGTTATGTATTCGGGTCACGAGTATATCTAGCATGATGTCTTCTTTTGGGTATTTTGGGTGCATAAGAGAATGTGCATATGTACTTGTGTATTCAACCAATGTGCTTTTGTAACATTGTAATTAGACAATTGGTCATTTGTACTAGGACCTCACTGGTCTTTTTGATATTTTGTAAAATTTGTTACTCAGACTGCAACTGGGGGTTTTCTTGTTGGTTCTTTCCTGCCAGTATGTCCGCTTGACCCAGCTATACGTAAAATATTATATATAAATAAAATTATAAGTGGTCTCCCACTTTTGCTTTAAAAAAAAAGTTCTTGTAAATGTCCACATCTTTTTCCTTGACACAGTTGCTATTTCTTAAAAGATTTCTTATGATTTTTCATAATGTTGGTCAATACTTTACTGTAAATATTCTATAGTCATGCTCTTAAATGTCATATCAGAGGGTTTCATCTTATAAAGCTATAATAATATTATATGCATTTAGAACATCTTAAACACCTCACTTGAAGCATTCAACAAATGACAAATAACTACCAACACAAAGAGAGATGCCTCATTTCCTAATATGAGGACAAAATAATAAATCAAAATATTAGGATGCAAGGTTGACTCACCTTTCCCAATACTTGGCTAACTTTATCATGTATTGAGGAGTGGATCCCAACAACAATTGTGCTTAGTGCTTACTACTAATCCAAGGAATACCTATTCATTTTTTCTTTATTGTATGCCTAATGACTCCTCATCTCAAGTTAAATTATGGGAATGGATTTTTGTGCCCTCCCTATGACTAAATGGCTACAAGGAGGTGAATATGATATGGTGGAAAAAACCAAAATACAAGTTGGTTTAGTTCTCATAAACTCTATAAAAAATAATTGAATTCCTACATCCTAACTAGAAATACCATAAGGGGTTTAGATCCCATTTTAGAAAAAAAAATATTCTTATACTGATCACTAGTTCACTTGGACCAACTAAAGAGATGGTGAACTAAGGGAAACTTGGTTGTATTGATAGATTAAAACTAAGTTATTTATCTTTCCATTGTCCCCTCCACAAAACACCCTTATTTAAGTAGATTCTATTGAACCTATCTCACATATCACCTCCCAATTCTTTAAACTTTTCAAACTTCTTATTCCTCATACCTAATAATCTATCCTTCAAGCTCAACATTTCCCACCTCAATCAAATTGATCACCTTGCTTCCCTAATATCCCTTTGGTTGATGTTCCTAGACCTCATCAAAATGGTAAGTGGATACAATTGTGGATTGATGAGATTAAATATATTGCACTACCTTACTATGATCTTACAATAAGAATATGGCTAGAAAGAGATCTAGAATGGAAAAAAAAATATGGATCCAAATAGGAAAAAAAAAACTTGTTTTGGCTTTAGCACTTACTAATAACTTTTCTACAATGAGTGGTTGCTTCTGTTGAAATAAAACTTAGAATATTTGAACTTAATTGTGGTAGAGGATCTCAATTAAGAGATAGGCTACATTGGATGAAAGGATATAAGGGATACAAAAAAAAAAATAGTTATCTCGAACATATTTACATTCTCGGGAGTGGATAATATCTATCGTTGATCAAGCGAGGTAGTTCCATGACAACTCTAATGATATTAAATCCATTTTCCTCCAACATTACAAATAATTTTTAATTGATCTAGTTAAAGGAGATCCGCGTCAAGATATAGTGAAAAATTATGGGCAAAACAATTATATATTTTTTAACATATATAAAATGTATGGTTGGATTAGTGAGATATTTAGTATGCAATATGAAGTCAAACTTTATTAGATTTGATTCTTAATAAATTAGTTTTAACGATTCAATTTATAGCTTTATGCAATCTATAAGTTTAAATAGTTTGACTATATCTAAACTTTATACATATAAAAATATGATAAATGTCTGATTATTTTGCTTTCCAATCTATAATTTTTTGATGTTCTTGGCTATATAATTGAGATGATTCACTCATATTGTAATGATAAATTCATCCCCATATGGAGGATTTTATATTATCTTCCATTAAATTCATCCTCTTTATGAGATTATTATGGAATATTGATATTCTAGTGTGAATTCTTAATTTTGTATATCTTAACTAGATAAATTTAGGTTCAATGAAGGCAATAGAACTTTTTTTTCACTTACATAATCCTATTTTGAAGTTCATTTATGTTAACAACTATTAGATTAAATATTTTTATCCCCAATTATTTTCAAATAATTTTATACTAATCTTTGTATTCTTATTCTTTCTTTCATCGTTTCATTTAAAATTTGAACCATTTAAGGATGTTATGTTATAGATTATAGTTGTCTTCCAATTAATTTTATATTGTTAATGGTATGAAAATATTATTGATGAGTAGATGAATTATTACAATTTTAGAATTGTATTCCCTTTATCTAGATATATTATTTACCAAAGTCTCATTTCTCATTTAGGTGTAATCAGTATATATATATATAACATGGAAAATAAGCAGATCATGTTCCACCTGTGCCAGATTCTTTGTTTGCAAATACTAGTAATGATTAAAAAATTGAGAGATTCATTAGTACATGGTGCAAACCTGTGGGATATATAGTGAACCATGCATGTTAATATTGCATAGTCGAGAAAAACTAAAAGATGAACTTGAGAGGACTAGTGCATATTCCTCAGATAGAGTGATTGTTATTCTTTCCCACATGCGGGAAGAAGTACATGGTGACATTCCCCTTAAACAAATACAGTATAGTGTCACCAAAGAAATGATAAAAACCACTTGTTTTCCATTTTATCAAAATGTGCGTAAGGTTAGGGGATACCAGGTCACTAGATGTGTCGATCATGCTATGGCCTCATTGATCTACCCACAATTTCTCATAGCACATGGTCTATACCCAAACAATGACCAAATTCCATTGTATTTTGTTCAGCAGTTGTATGCTGAGGTCCATTTGGGCCTCAAAGTTAAATACTTGGACATTCCACCATAT
>VDFB02355175.1:34720-105885 GCA_007258455.2 Sequoia sempervirens
AAAAACCAATTTTCGTGGGAGATGGAAAAAAAGTGCAATCTGATTCCAAAAATTTTGGAAAAAATATTTTTAGAATCTACAAAAAAAATGTGACAAGACTCTAATTTGCATCAACTTCAAATTCCTCATAGTTTAACCACTATAGGTGCTCGAATGTGAATATTTAGTTTTAAAAAAAAAAATCAGTGTCCAATTTGGCCAAAAATTGTAAACCACTATTGTGGGATCACCCCCCTCTTTTGGATTTATGTGTCACCTCTCTTTTGTCTTCACTTGAGGAGGTTATGCCACATGCCTTGTTATTTACCAAGTAGGTGATAACCTCCCACCTTTTATGGGTAGTAGGATTTAATGCACCTCTTGGATGTATTTTCCCTTATTCTTCTATATATTAAGCACTCTCCTCTCACCTTCACAAGTTCAGTTGGTTCAACTAGTTTAGTGATCATTCTATGAGAGTGACGAGAGTCTTCTCCAAATTCTCTTGCAGTGTTGTCTCTATTTTATCTCTCTCTCTCTTTCAAATTTCTTCTCCATTCTACTATTTTGATTTTTAATCATTTGTTGACCGGAGTGTATATGATCTACTACCGACAACAGATCATGTCTCAATTATTGCAGAATCCAACAGAATTAGCATGGCAGGCCTTGTTTTCCAGAACTGTAAATTTAGCAAGGCAAAAGATCTCTGATAAAATCCTTCATTCAAAAAGAAAATAACCATCCAACAAAATATAACTTTAATGTTAAAATTTACCCATTATTCTTCAGAATTCATAGAACTCCATTGCCAATTTAAAATGCGCATACCATAATCAATAAATGAAAGCCTCATCAACAAGTATCCATTGCCCATAGAGGTGAGAAAAGTTGAATCAATTTTAAGGAATCGGTTATATTTTAGTTTTCAGTTTTTTTGTTTCACTAATAAAGGTATACAACTGCAAGTCAACATTTCTTGGTTGTAGGAATACCAACTTTATACATGTACAATAATTTAGTTGACAAATGGAACCTTTAACAAGTATCCACTCAATATCATAAGGCATTAAAAAAATGTAAACATAGCATATGAAATTTGATAGGAATAATGCTTTGTTGTGCAAAATTAAAGTAATCATTCCAAGACCCTAGTTCATCTGAAGACCCAAAGAGACTTCACGATATAATTAGATCCCAATTTCTATTTGAAGGAAAATATCGGCTTCCTTAACAACACGACACAATTATATTTGCTTCGCTTATGCTTAGTATTTGTCAGGCATTTTTACCTCTGACGATGTAGATTGTTGGACAAGCAATCGACTGCTATGAAATCCATCCCAGCCATTCATCATTTTTCCTGGATGGAACAAAGCAATTATTGCAGAAGCTAGAAGAAATATCCGATGAGCAGTTATGACAGAAAATAACGGCATCCTTGACAGCACGACAGAATTAGATCCCAATTTCTATTTGAAGACAAATATTGGCTTCCTTGACAGCACAACACAATTATATTTGCTTCGCTTTGAAGAAAAATCTATGTTTGAGGTGGGTTTGTGATACTAGGGTTTTCTCATCGGTATCGTTCACAGCTCGACACCATTTGTGCAGAAAGTTCAAGTACCTCGCACAATTAGAAGACCTTTTAATCTTAACAAACATAACATCATAAAAATCTATCAAAATGGTATTACTCCCATATATTAATGTCATATAACTATAGCTGCAGTATGTGTCAAGGACAAAGCTAACATAGATATTATTACGACACTATATCAAAATGGTATTACTGCAATTATAAAATTGGTATTACTGTGTTAGCTTTTGTAGATATTATTACTACATAATATTTTTGTTAGTGTAGGAGATTATGGGTTTCCTTAAAGAAGTAGTCATAAAATGTGTGGATAGGGCAATAGTTTGCTAGCTTTTTCTGCCTAAAGTGAATGTGTTAGTGTAGGAGATTGTCGATTTATTGGAGGTAGGAATAGGAGATACTGTGGATGGGGGTATTATTGTGATGGATTTTTCAAAAGTAAATGTGTCAGTGTAGGGTATTGTAGGTTAGATGGGGGCATTATAGGCTACTTTTATCTACCTAAAGTGAGTGTTAGTTTTTGGAGATTGTGTTTTTCCCATAAATAGCAATAAAATAATGTGTAGATGGGGGTTTATGTTAATGTATTCATTTGCAGGAAACAAATCTTAGATGGGTAGACAAAGGATACAATTTACTTGTGCTTACAGAGAGTATTTTGACTAAACAAGAAAAAGAGGCCAAACTGGTTCTTGCTCGAACAAATATTTTGATCATAATTCATGTCCAACATCAAGATTTTGTCAAGTGGGTTTTGCAAAAAAACTGAAATGATTCCTACCATTGTCTGTTTTGATTGTTGCCCCACCCTTCAAAACAAGTTAGGAGGATTAAGGGTCTCAAATAATAATCAAAACATGATTGAGAAATTTCTCTCTTTGGTTCTCATTACTTTTACTGATCAATTCATATGTAAGGCCAATGCCAATATTGCAAAACTTGCTTGCAAAAGGATTCTCAACTCTCTATTATATGATAAAGAATTGTCAGAACTGTCGCATTCAATTGGTAGATTGTCTTCTAGATCCCAACTGCAGAAATGCTCTTGTTTGTCTCAATAAGTGTGCTCCAACTACAGTTATCGTTACATTGCATCATATGAGAGCCTACATTTGAAGCATTTTCTCTATGTGTGTTGCAGAAACACAACTATCTTGGCTTAAATGTTGAAATCCCAGTGAAACCCAATGTTCAACCTCTTTCCTTTTTCCAGATTGTTTTAAGCATGTTGTAGCTAGCCAAAATCATGCATATGACCAGTTTCCTTGCCAATATCAACTCTTCTATCAAGGTAAAGCAAAACGGACATTTTGTTATGAGCCACTATTTCAAGTCAAGACCTTGGTTGGGAAGTTGGTCTGGAGACGAAGGTGATACAGGGTTAAAAGTGAAGGTATTCTTGGGACTTTTATATTCATAGTTTTAGATAATGGAGTTGTCTCAAGAGAGTTTTGGAGAAATGTAGATGTTACAAATGATTTAAGCTAGGGCCTGTTCTATTATGGTGGGGCTACTCAGGCAACAGGGCAATGTTATAGAGGAGTAGTTCTTGTCACTCTAGATGGAAGCTGGCCTTCTAAAAATGAGGCAAAAAGACTAAATTATGTTTTGGAAAGTTGTGGGATCAAAGACTGGGAGTTGTTTGGAGTTGATAATACATGATGTACTAATCCTCCATTAGGCATACCTGAAGGCTCAAATTTGCATGTCACACTTCAATTTAAAGATTCCAATATTTTATCACGTGAATGATAATAATTGAGAAATATCTGACCATAGTAGATGCAAAATTAATATCTTCGTTGGCATGCAATTTCACTCTCTATCTACAATTATTATGGAGAGGGTAAAACAAAATATCAAAAGAAATCTCAGCTCTATGAATCTGCATTTTGATGGTAGAAAAATATTGATGACCCTTCCATATAGATTGGATGTGGATATTAGCATGAGCAAGTAGCTTAAGTGGCCACATAAAACATATCATCAACTACAGATGTTACTCTATTCTTTTTTATGCAAATCCAAGCTAAAGGGTGTCTTGTGTCTGTATAAAAAATAATGATGGGATGACTTCCAAGAGTTGTGAATCTACCGAAAACTTAAAACCTAAAAATTTAGAGTGATGCTTGATAGCTAATTTGCATAAAGAAAATGGTTGAGACTGAACTATAGAATGTTTTTTCCTTGTGAATAATATATAGAGGCCTTATTGCCTCTATGGTGTGATGCATTTACTACTTCCATTTGAGACCATGTTACACTACTTATCTGTTTTTAGTTCATAGGTTTGTGAAATGCTAGACTTATTATTTAATTGACAACTCTATTGATTATTAGGTTTTTGGTAAATGAAACAATCTCTTAGAAGTGTTTCAAAAGAGGTATATTATGGATAGATATAATTCCAGATTACCTTTTTTTTTAATTTGATTCCTCAAACCAATGACAACTATTTCACCCCTGAAACTCCTTAAACTTCTGTTATTGCGATATGTTGAAGCATTTTCTTATTGAGATGACAAACATCAGGATGAAGGGGAGACTGAATAAATTACTGTAGGGTATATCTGTTTTATTCCAAATGAAATATAAAGCACTCCATGCTAAATATTTAAAGCTTCTACATTTGTCTTGAAAAGAGGGCTTCTGGTACAAACTGTTTGAAAAGAATTAGATATTTCAGATAGTTTGTTTCAGAAACACTTACTTTTCAACTTAAAGTATTTGATGGTTAATGTTGCTTTAGAATTTCCTTATGGTCAACCAAAAATTCTAAGGATGTAACAAATACTTTAAGTTGAAAAGTAATCTTTATTAAAGCTAACAAATATTAAGACACGAATTCTCTAGAGTGTTAACTACTGCAGTAGATCTATATGTGACCATCAAGGATATGTTCTCTAAAACTAAAAGACAAGCCCCAAGCTGAGAGATTTCATTTTTAAATTAGCATGAATGCCTTCTCATTTAGCTTAGAACTTGTGATGAAAATGTTTAGCAATGTCCACACAACCAATCTCCTATACTATCCCTTCTCCAACAAACAGTTCTTTATGGTTATCAGACTGCCTTATATATGGATCTCACGTAACTCTACCTCTTCCCATACAACTATAGCTCCAGTATATGACTCTACCTCTTCCCTGAAGATATTGGTTTTCAGTTTTTCACTGAGAGTATTGTGAATGTAGAAGTCCTACTTTATTCAAATCAAAGATTGATCTTCTAAATATTGGTTTCAAAAAATTCTATTATTGTAAGACAAAGTTAGTAGGCTATTGATGATCAGTGGAATTTTTATTTCCATAGAAGGAAAACGAATACTACTCTTTCCAACAGTTGATACTTTACTCTCTTCTCTACAGGGACTATGTGTATCCACGACCAGTGACAATTGCAGTAGCTCAAATTCTAATGGCTATTGGGCATTTTCTTTTTGCAATGGGTTGGCCTGGATCTCTATATGCAGGGACTTTGCTTGTTGTTCTAGGATATGATTTCAAATTCAAAAGCACATATAAATAACAAGTCTCATGGCTTTCTTACTCAAATTCAGAAAACTATTAGATGTACAAAACTAAAAAATATAAGAAAACTGAAGTTTCTCATAGCAAGCAAGCTTAGATAAATTGTACCCATTTAAAATATGAAAACAAGCAGTTGTCACTGTCTGGACAATAGAAAGTCATAACCATTGAATTAGTATTCAATAAGGCGTGCTCATTTTCAAACATACTTAAAAAAATTGACTCATTCAATAAAAAGTAGCGTGTATATATGCCAACTAACATAAAATTCTTTGTGAGTGCATCGAAAAGTAGGTTTCACTAAGAGGTTGCAACTACATCATCTAACAAAATTTTGCTTTCTAATATGCTTTGATCGATGTTCATACCCTGTTCAAGAGCTCTCAACGATGTTCATACCCTATTTCGACATATGCTTTCTAATTATCCAAGTGACTTACCTCAAGATTATGCACAAATTGTGTCGTGCTCTCAATGATGCCAATGACAAAAATAAGGCAGAGTTTGCAGGACAAATTGTATCCTCGTTATTTTAATCTGAGTATGCATACTTCTTATTTTCAGGCTGCACCTCGCCAAATTGGAGAAGTGAAAGGTCAATACCAGCAAAGAAGAGTTTAGAGGAGCGGAAACCAAAAGTGGCAGAAAAGCAGTAAAAAAAGTAGGGTTCCTCCGTTTCAATTCGTGAGCATTTTTTTCGTCTCTCATTCCTCATTTGTTTGAGGCTCACACAACAAGGAATATCATAATGCATTCATATGGTTTTATCGTGTTGAACTAATTCACAGCTCAGGCGAGTGCACTTAGTTTGAGTTTGTTCTAATCTTTAATACTACAAATTCCCCTGTAGAGAGTTTGAGTTATTTAGAATCTGCAGTTTAACAACGGGCAAGGATACTTACCTCTACCCTCTAATATAGAGCAAGCTGATAATAATGTTCACTAGCATAGAAATTGGGATGATTTTTTTCAGATAATATAGTTGGACATAATAATGTTCTCTCGTAGACATGTATGCCAAATGTGGAAGCATAGAAGAGGCACCTAAAGTGTTTGACATAATGCCTGAAATAGCTATTTCATTTTTCCTTGGAGTCCCTGCTTGTAAATTTGAGGTTTACAATATGAAACAGTCTACAAGTTCAGCGAACACATATAATAAGTTACAACTGCATTGCTTCATCATTGGAATTTCGACTTCCATAGACACCATACAATATCCTTCTTTTGTTTGAATTTCTTATTATAATCTTTGAATTTAGTATCTTAGCTATGGTTAAAGGAGAGGAGAAGAAAATGAACCTCATTCAACATTCCCACAAGCTTCGCTTTTTTCATTTGAAATCCTGTCTTTCTACTTGTGTTAATTTAGAACCACAATTCATAGAAATATTTTCTGTGGCAGTTGTTAAACAATTCTTTCCATCAACTTCTTCATTATTTTCACTATTTTCTAGATGCTTGGATGAATTGGGCTTCATACCCTTGCCCACTTTGACAAATTCAATGAGCAATTGTTGTGCTGCTTCGAGGTATTTGGGATGCATCAGGATATTGGGGACTCCCAATGCTCCAACTGGAGTAAAATCTAGTTGGACTTGTTTGGTTGGCCAAGGGAAATGAAGAATATTTGCAAACTGAGTTCCAAATATTTTCTAACCTATCCTTACTCTTGCTCACTTTAATATTTTTTGAACCCAATAGATCAATATCTTCAAAATCTAAAACCTGTTCAAAAGTGAGTAATTCTAGTTCCAAAAGATAATTTGGTTCCTTTTTTAACTTAGCCTCTATATCCACACAAAAAAACTCATAACTGGGCTCACTTAAATCAGGAAACAAATACTCATTCAAATCTATATTAGGACTTTCATATTTCAACCCATCATATACATAGGATCCATGGTTGTCTGTTGTTCCCAGCTCTTCAATACCATTTTTTGTGTTTGTATCACCCTGCTTACATTCATTCTCATCATATAATGCATCATTGAAAACAAATAGTTGCTTGTCATTACCCAAATTATCAACATGGTGACATGTCTTTTCATGTTTGGAAGGAACATTAGATACCCATTTTTCATATCTCCTATAACAAAAATCATTATTACTATCAAAATCAATATGAGTATTACACAATGACTGAGGATTACTCATATGTGCATATTTCTAATATTCAATGGTTCAAAATTTTGAAATTTGTTCACTACTTAATAGACAATAATCCTAGCTGATTCTTTCAACCATTTCTTCCTCTTGTTCTTCAGTAGAAAAACATGTTTTATCAAGTTGTGAATCAAGAGAAATCAAGATATCACTACTATCAAAACTCATAAATTTTTCAAACTAAGTTTCATCATTGATTTGACCATTTATATCCTTTTGAAAACAAAGAGAAACATTTTCATTATCAAGAGTACTAGTGGTTAACATGGCAACACTCTTAACCTCTTCCTTTTCAAGGACTAAAGACCTTTGATCATTTGTATCCACATAACTGCTAGTTTTATCAACATGTTTACTGACAAATGAAGATACAAGTAAACTTTGCACATATTCAATCCTTATCTTTTCCATATTGTCTAAGCATGTGTAAGCCATTTGCATATTCAAAATTTTAAAATCCTTTAAAAATGCACTAGATCCATCCTCAAAAGCTTCAAAATACATATGAATGCAATCTAATGTACTAGGTTTAAAACTTTCAGGGATTAGTGAAAGAGAAACAACAAACCTGTGACTAAAAGCAATTCTTGAATCTTCATCTTGTTTCTTAATTTCTTTTAACTTTGTGACAAGATCAGTAGGTTCTTGTGCAAATTCTTCTCCATAAGCATCCACTATTTTATCTCTATAAGGTTCTTGTGCAAATCAGTGACTTCTTAGGAAAACTTAAGTACCAATCCCTAGCTTTATCTTCAAGAGATCTGACAAAAAAATTCATCCACATATCCTGATCTCCAAATGAATGTTTTACCATGAACTTATAAAAAAATTGGACATGTGTATCTCCCTCACATATATTATATCCATTAAATATAGGAATTTGCTTATATATTTGAGATGGCATAGTTTTAACCTTATAATCAATCCATGACAAGTCCAATTGATCATACAACGAATCAAAAGAATTGACAAAAGGTGCATAAAATTGGCTAATAGACCTAACATGATTATCTCTTAGCTCGGCTTGTATAGCCATTAAGTTCCTTTTGTTTAACTCTCTCACTCCCAATACAGCTTTCCATTTTGGCCTAATCCTAGGCTTGCTTATATATTACGGCTCATGCTTATTTTGATATCAATTGTCTAAGGATTATCAAACTTCTGAAGCTTCTTTACAATATGCATCCAAGTTTCTAATGGCATGGTTATTTCTCTTTTGTAATCCATGGATGTATGCAAAATTAGTTTCAACTAATGGTGCACAATCATAACCATGATAGATTGAAGAATAACTATAAATAGATAGCAATCTTTGAAATATATTACTTCATTCTTACCATCCATACTAGTTACTCCATGAAGAAAATTTTGAGTAAAACAACAGACTCAATCCATATGACAGGTTTAGTGTGTATAGAATTATGTACCTTCACACCTCAAGTTTCTTGCAACTTTGAATAGAGCCTTTTCAGGTTAAACACAACAACCCTTCATGTGTAAAAATTGTAGAGAAAATTTGCCACCTCTTTAACAAGAGGAAAACCTTTGAAGCAACGATATCTTTATCTGATTTCTTCTAGCACAGTCACCATAGGGCCACATAAATCACCTTACAAATTTGAAACTCTTTAATACTTCAACCAAATGTTCATTTTTTTCTTTACTCTTTAAAATGGTCTTTCACATATTTGTATCAAGGATACAAAAGTGTCCCTAGTAGAGTCACCATTTATGTTGGTTATTTTTTGGAACAAAACTTAATCTCAATCCTAACCTATGGGCTTTCCATGACCCAATTATCAACTAAGGTGAGGATTGACCAACACATAAGTAGAGTAGAACTTAATACTCTACTTCTTCTCTTTGGGCTCTGTGAGACCCAGGGTGGGTAATCCCTTATATACTCTTAATTTTTCTCATTTGGTTAAGAATATTTCCTTGCACAAATGCACAATTTCTTGAAAATCACTCTATCAAAAGCTTGGAAAACTTTAAATAGAAGCATTATTTATTTTCAAGAAGTGCTCCTTCGTACTTAGGTTTGGGACATTTTCATTTAAAGTATGTTAAATCATTCTTCATCTTGAATCCTAGGCCCAATTCAATACTAGCTCAACAAATTATAGGATAAACTAACCAGATAATTGTTGCCTCATGTAAGGAAGAAAAAGAATTATAACTGTTAATAAACTGGTAATACAATCTTGACTAAAATACATAAATTACTGGACTATCAGAGTGTTTCTTTGTAACATATAACTCACTATGTCTTCAAAATACCACTTCCTTACTAAATCCTATATTCTTTTCTCACAAACCAATGAGTTCATTTCAGCATTTAATCAATTCATTAAATTGAAGCTCAAAACAAATTCAAACATTTTGTGCAAATGACAAAAGACAAATGAAGTTTTCATCAATAATATTCATTTATAATTTGCAAGAAAACATAGAGGAGAGTAAAATTCTGAAAAGCCAAAATCCTTCTTCATTTTTGATGTTTCATTGTAAAACATATTTGAGATTTATACACAGTATAATTTTCATCTTATACTTTATTCTAGTATATCTACCAGAATACCTATTCACATTATATTCTACTACTAGAGCTAAGTATCTACTGTGACCCTATTCTGGACTCAAAAATCTAAACTCTCCTTTTTCACCCATGAAATCCCCTTTATATAATAGGGGAGCAACAAGCACCCAGCTGAATTACAATTTCAATTTCAATTTCGAGTTCATTTCAAAAACCTAATTCCAACTAACATCTCGAAGGACTTCCCAGGAAGTTTCGTATGTAATCATTTCAAAGCAAGGCAGGAAAAAATCATGTGAAAAATGTTAGTTGTCACTATCACAGCATTTGTCGTTGGGAACAAAAAGGATTTGGTTCATTTTATTTGGAAATTCTCCACATCAACAAAGGAAAATAAAAGACAAACCATGGACGCATATAAAAAAATTCCTCCTATGCAACGACCATGGTGTCATCAAAAACTTAAAATAGAAGGTGACCCTTATTCATATTTGTTGGCATCTGAAAATGCTCAACCACTTCTAGTCCTTGTTGCAATTGGAGGTACTACAAGAACGTCATCGTCAGAGCTATCATATGGCACCAGGGAACAGATATACTGGCCATAATCAGAATCTATCTTAGCTTTGACATCTAAAGGAGTTTTGAAAAGCACAATAAGAGAATTATGCTTCTCCTGATCAATACGGTATCTCCTTCCCTTCTTCCTAGCCTTCTTCACTAGCAACACTAGTTCCTTGCCTTTGGGATCAACCACTTCCCCTAGAAGGGTCTTATTTCCTAAGTGGTAAGTACTTTGCACAGTTGTCTTCTTTTTGTGGCCCATGGCCCTCCTTTTTCCCTTTGCAATCTCATGGGATACCATGATTTCCTACTCAATTGCCTCCTCATGGAATTTTGACATGCTCAACCAACTAAACCTCCTAACAGGTGAGGTTACCTCACAATTTTTCTCCATCTCTTTAGAGTTTACATAATGATAATTTAAAAGGTCTTTTGATTTAACACCCACAAGAAGAATACCCAAATCCCAATGATGATGACTAATCCAAGCATCAAAAGTCCTATGTAGACCAAAGAACTTAATTTCATGCCAACCCAACTAGGACAAGAAAATTCTACTACAAATAAACCAACAACCCCTCACACTTAGTCTAACACACACTACAGACCAAAAAGACAATGAGAATAATCATTGATCAACCTGCATTAAATAGAGATTTTGAGCATACAGAATTAGTGATGTAGAACTCCTTGTGTGAGCGAACTAGTAGCATATCAGTTTTGGCTTTGAATCTGGACCATTCATCTAAGAGCAATTAAGATTTCATCTAAGGTGGCCATGAGCATTGTTTTTTACTATTATCAACTTGCTTCTTGAAAAAAATGATGCTATCTCAAATATTGGCATGTTATTCCTTAACTCTTATTTAATCATACATGTCCTAACAATTTGGCATGTATCGCCAACCTAATTTGTGCTCTTCATTTATATCGATGAAGTACTTAAGGTTAGTTTTGAGATAAACTTTCCTTGTAGTCCTTCTCACTTCATCGTTGATCCTTCCCTAATCCTGAGGTGATCATTAGCAATGAACTTACTCATACATGATGACTTTCTACTCATTGTATCATATTGCTTTAAAATTTTAATGGTCGTCCAATTCTTTTGCAGTTCCCCTTCCTGCTTTGTGCGAGAACCCTAGATGCTGCCACATTGTTCCTTTCATTTGTTGTTATCACCTACCCTTGATTTATTTCATCCTCACTTGACTTTATGAATGATGAAAATATTTTTGTGATGGCCCTTTATCCCTTGATTTATTGTCCTAACTCTCGATCACATTTGTCCCTTCATCGTGCTCTTGCCAATTCACGCCTTATCCCTAGAATCAAATCAGCGATGAGAGACACTGTAAAACATTAGATCTTAGACACATATACTTGCATAGAACAAGTGGCACCAAAATAATGCCCATAAGATCATATAAAAATTAGTGAAAGAAAAACCCTTTTAGAAGCCATTGATCGCTTGTCGCTGATCTAGAACTTAAGTTCATAAATAAATCTATGATGAGCAATAAGGCCTCTATTGATGTTCATTCTCCTCATATATTGTGCAAGCAATCAGTGATGAATGGTTTACATTATTTATAGGGTTCATCGCACATTGCTAATGTGAGAACAACCTTTTACAATTCATTTGTGATCATATGGTGTAATAACATATCTCTCATCACTATTACAAATGTTCCTTTTAATGTCCATCCGTGATGAGCGATAAGAGCATAAGATAATGAACCTCTCTCATCACTATTATAAATTTGAAGGATTGGATGCAATTAGTGTTGAGCAATATCAAAATAAAGTATCGCTCATTTCCCATCACTATTTCATAGTGTAAACCTATGGATAAATTAGTGATGAGCAATATGTTTACAAGGGACATCGGTACTTAAGTGAAAACTTTATGCATGTACTTAAAAGTTGTTCTAAAAGGGGGGACTGCCCTAGAGCAGCACGAGAACGGTAAGCTCAAAACTTTTGAATCATGTGGAACATAGGACCTAATGATCAAAATATTATTCCCCTAGCCTATAAAAATGACGATTCAGACCTACCTAGGAGAAAAACTAGTCGTAGGATGATACTCACATGATGATGTAAATATGGAGATTTCCTCCCTTTCCTTAGCTGACAATAGATACTTTACATCCAACAGTAAAAATAATACCCCAAACAACAAAAATAAAACCCTAAACCTCATATAAGAACCCTATAGCAGATATGACAAAGATATTTAGGTCAAAATTCCCAAGGTTTTCACATGAGCACACCAAAATTTACAAAAAAATTGAAAGTTCCATCAATTCTGAGGAAATATCATAAAAAGTATCAACACTCAACATCAAGGTCCATGATATCTTCAGTAAATAAACTATAAATTCTACCCAAAACTAGACCATAAACTAGGCTCTTCAGATGATATGTGATCAAGATGCACATGTCATGAATATGATACTATGATGAATACTAACACTTGTGAATGAAAAAAAATAGTCTCCATCAAGGATAAAATATCAAAATTAAACATATAAGGAGATATGCAAAGATGCAAAGCAACAAACAAAAAGAAACAAGACATGTTACTTTGAATAGGAACCTTAGTGAATGGATAATTCTTGTAATTTTACTCAACTTGCTTATACATAGCATGCATGAAAAAATAAAAAATAAATATTTACTCATTTCTAAACCAAAGTTGCTCTAAGAATATTAATATATAGGCCTTCATTGATAAAGTGAGACAAAATAAGGTCAAAAATGCATAGAAAGACACTCATTCTATGACCCAAGCTGCCCTAAGAATATTAAATTATGATTTAATTGATAAAATGGGATAGAAAAGATTAAAAAAAAAGCAGCTAAGAAATAAAATCAATAGCCAACATATCTTAGTGCCAAAAGGATAATCTTACTTTTGATAAGGTAAGGTCAATTGTATGAAGGATGCATCCGTTAAGACCTTAGATTTATTTTGATAATCATGGACATCATAGGAAAGATAATTCCATTAGGAAATGAATCTTTTTATAGTTATAGTGAAAGATAGGTAACAAGCTATGAAAGCCAAATATTTAGCTCAATAGTTGACATGTGTTTTTCTCATGATATTTTTTAAATCCAAATTTTTTAAAATTTTCATATAATCTCAAGATAGAAGAATCCAACCAAAAGCCAAGGTCAAGAGAAATATGCCCCCATCTAGGTATAGGATAACTTATTATAGGATAGATGGATTAACTATACTATGATTAGTTGATAGGTGGATGATAGGAGAAGAGATATCCAAGGATTATATTGCAAAGGAATGAGATAGTCTTTACTAGAGGTATTGTTATTATGGATATGAGATAAGAAAAGATTCTTTGAATAAAAGGATGATTCCTAAAGGGCATGGACTATAAGGATTTACACTATCTAAAACATACTTGGACAAGGTTTTACCCCAACTTTACCAAGATCAAAGTACCAAGGGTAAGGGGATATATTATATAGGATGAAGGATATGGATAGAATATTCAAGATCAAAATAAGGAAGGAATGATTTATTTTGAAGGAATGAGGTATATGTGATGGAATGGATAAGTTTATGGGTGGATTAATCTTTTGAATGAGTCAATTTAGAGGTCATTTTATTTCATTTTTGATAATATCATATTTGGATAGTGATGTTGGAATTTTGTGGAGTAGGATCATGACATTGAAGGATATTTGGACCTTGACATGGGAGGGGATCACTACATGAAGTGAAATATATAGGATCATAATATGGGAGGGGTTCATTGTATTGTATGAAAGTGAAAAGGATACCTTACTCATGAGGTGACATGGAAGAAATACTTAAGACTTTAGATGAAGGTGAGTTTTGAAGTGGAAGGAAGATATCTAGATCTTGGGATGGAAAGGAATAATTGGAAATGATGCTTTGATCATCATTAAGAAGGGTATTATTGGATGTTATTTTTCCCCTACATGTTTTCATTATCCACTTAGGGATTGAATTTTTTATGAAAGAGATTAATTCTTCTTAAGATATGATATAATAATAAGAAACAATAATATAATTGGCTCCTTTAGCATTGTTATTTTTGTTTGAAGGTTCCCATTGTCCATGATTAGGGATAGGATCTTGGAATATCTTGTGATCATCATTAGTTGAAGGTGTATCTTTTATGCCAACATCACCTTGATCTATAAGGTCTTGGATAATATTTTTCAATTTGAAGAAATTAGAAGTCTTACGTACTTCCATCCTATGATACTCACAATATTCATTTCCTTTGTAACATGGAGGTTTAATTGTTGATTCTTTATTTCTAATTTTTGGTAAGGTGATAAGTTTAAATTAGACTATCATTTTCAATTTAAATTCACAAGATTTCCTTAAAGAAGTGTATTTCCTTTTGGGAGCATTATTTTTCCTAAGTAGTCTTCTACTACCTTGATTGTTTTTAGGATTGTTTCTTACCAATTGTATGGTAGTTTGAATATTTTGAATTACTTTTTCATCTACCACACGATCATTGACAATGTTCTTTTTTTTTCTTTTCCAAATCCTTGATTTGTCATTAGATGTTGAAGGGTGATCCTTATGATATTTAAAAATTTCACAAGACCCTTAGGAATGAGATATTATTTTTAAATTTTAATTCTCATTTCAATGAATTATTTAGATATATTACCATCTTTAATTTGAAGGTAAAAGGCCAATTCAATGTTTAGATTTTCAATGAATATGGGGAAAATTTATTTTTTAGGTAGAGGATTAGGAATTTTAATTACCAAATTTCTCCATGTTTTTAAGAAGGAACAAAGGATTGTTCCTTTTTTTGCGCTATAAAGGTCACTCAAGGAGGTTTCACATTTTATGTGATGTGAAAAATGCTCAATGAATTTATCTACCAATTTATGAAAGGTCTTGATCCCATGTAGTAAATGTGAGAACTACTCAATAGCTTGACCTCCTAGGATTCTAGGAAAGAGGTGTATTAGAGGGTATGTGCAAGATCATGATGGGCCAAAAGTGGAAATATGATGGGTATGTGTAGGGTATGTGGTTGACGACTTTTTTTTACATAAAATTGATGAAACAAAAAGGGTTTTTAAAGGAGATTCTTATCTTTCCACCAATATAAATTATGCTTTACTTTGAATTTTATAAATTATTATTATTCATTTTCTATTTGAATTAATACTAAAGTCCTAATTGATAGGCTGATTGAAAAACATCTATAGCTTTCAAATAGTATCACATTTTTTGAATCTGAAACATTTGTCACTTTCTATGCTTTGCATACTATAGGATTAAAAAACATGAATTTCATGAAGTTTTGACCAAGTTAATGTGGTCAGACATACGAGTTTTTTATATTTTTTAAAATTTGTAATAAAAAGTTCATAATTAATTATTTACTTGGAAAAAAATTACAAAAAATATGCATCACATCCAAACATGAATCCTCTACTTATATCTAAAATCTTATAAAAATTATTATCAGATTATTGTGTTTAGGGTGGTTAGATAGACACCTACTTATTTTTTCCCTGAAATTTAAGTACTATGCATTGAAATTTCAAATTTTCACCAAATAGATTTTTTTTTTAAATAAACCTAGTAGTTTAGAAACTACGTTAAATTTTCTACAGCTTATATTCTTACATATTTTTTAAATAATATAGATAACTTATTCAAATTTTTACACCAAGTTTCCTAAATTTTATTTTTCTGAATTTTTCACCACTTAAGGGCCTCTTTTTTCTATGATGATCCTACACATACCCTAGATATGTTTCATTATAGAACACCTCTAGACAAGATATGTAAAATTCTCTTATGTGTTCTCTTGGATCACCTCTTTCCTTATATTTATCAAATCTAGGCATATCAAAATTTAAAGAGAAATGAATCATGTTTAAAGTCTTGCCAAGAGGATTGGGACATACTTCTTCCAATGTATATTTTCTTGGTGTTAATGTTTCAAATTTATATGTTTTCTATCTTTTGTTGCAACTCTTGCATTTTTTGAGCCAAGTTATTTGTATATATTGATGGGAGTAGAGTTGTCTCAAGATAAACACCCTTGAAGTTGTGCTTCATTTGGACTACTCTAGCCATTTAACTCTACATAAAAATCCTTAATAAATATTTTATCAAAATTGAATCTTCAATGGTAATTATATTACCTTCCATGCACATTCAAATAATCTTAAAGACTCATGACAACAATGCATAAATATCAACTCAAGGTATTAAAAGGAACCAGAGCAATCCCATGTAGAATTTATCAATTTCATATTTTCCACTCCATTGTGAAGATTTGTGGTAAAATAAACCTATTAAAAAGGAGCATGGTCACAACCTTGTAGAGAAACCAACAAAGCATTCCTATTACTCTTTCTAAACAACTATTTTCCCATGCTATAGGATAATGAGGGAGGCACAATCTTGTAGAAAAACAAACCCATTACAATCTTGCAAGTAAATGAACTTGCAAAAATTTGTAGAGAAACAAAAGGTGCAAGTTCTAATCCAAGTCTACATCAAAAAATTTCAAGAGAAAAAGATACTTAACAATAGACCTAATTGGGGGAAATCAAGACCCCATTAGATAACTAACATAATTCTATAAAACTAATTTTCTTAGAAAAAGTTGTAGAGAAATATCAAAAATGATAATGTAGAAAGAGGATGGGGATGTGGATGGATCCGATCCACTTGAAAATGTGCACTAGATAAATTTCACATCATGATATTTTTCATTTAGTGATACAAAAAGACTAAACAAGATAACCTTATGTGAACGATAACCAATCTTGCACACCAAGAATCTTTACAACCAGTGATAACATGGGGAATAACAAAAATTGGGTTGACTCAAAAACCAAACATGAAGCATAGGTGAAATTTTGTGGGAGTATCATCTTATATGCTTTTGTATAGGGACATTAATGGATGCCCTAAAATCAAATTCATTATTTTTTAGGGAATACCATAATAACTAGAAGACCTAACCCCATTTTGTGGTGAGACCAATACTATCCCATCTCTTAAACACTATACCCCCTTATAGACCATAAATTGGGAAGAGCTAAGGTAGATGATGACCTAACAACATTGTCCATGACCCCAAAAACCAAGGATGATCAAAATTTGCAACACCTCGATCATAATTTATACTACCTTTAATTAGAATTTAACTAGGGATGACATCTATAGATGGATTTAAAATGAAACATTTATTTAAATATTCCCTATGTTTCTAGAAATATACCCACCCAACAACAAAAACTTCAAATATTTCAATAACATTCATGAAATCCCTAGAAGAATACTTGGAAACACAATAGAATCTAGATATGAACACTTAGAGGAATCATAACTCATACCAAAAATAATACATAAATCAAAAAGGATTTCATGCAACATAAAGAAAGCTCTAAATTATCTTTAAATGGCATAAAAATCAAATCAAACACATATAACACTCACCACCAAACACCATAAATGTGTTACAAATGACAAGGTGGTAAGCACTCACTAGGTCTATAGAAAAATGAACCCTTCACTACCTTTCAAAGAAATGACATTCACAAAGCCTTTCATGAAAAAAGGTCTCCACATGGTAAGGGTCTGATCTATGCAAGGAAATAACTATGGAAAAATGAGGGTCATTTGAACAACCCTAAAATCTCAACACTCTCAAAAATGGATTGAACCTTGGACATGACTAGAATTAAGACCAATATAAGCACTTATTCAAAATTAAAAACCCCTCTAAGTCACACTTACCTAAGACACCAAAGACAAGAAAATGGAACTGTTATCAATAGTTTTGCACCCTGTTGAATACAATATTTAGCAAACTACTGAAACATGGAAACCTCTTTCATATTTGGGTGATCTACATGAAAGAGGAATCTCCAGAGTGAGCTGGTTCTCTGAATGATGAATCCTATTCTAAAAAACTCCAAGGGAAAAAGGATAAGAGATGAACTAAAAATTAATATGAATCTAAATGATGACTAATTAAAACCTCTGACAGAAGATTGAAATATGCCACTTATAACAATCCCTTCACTACAATAATTCCTACAATCTCACCAATACATGATTTCATCATTAATTCATATGAAGATTCAAAACTTGAATACAACATATAACCTGAAAACATGAAAACTTGTGCAGAAGAACTCATAAAGATAGGACATTAAGGTTTCAAACTTGAATACACAAAATATCAAATTGATGTTAGTAGTCTTGAGATAGGAAAGTGGAAAGAAGAACTTGGTTGTATTATTAGAGCTGAAAGAGTGTCAATCTGTCAAAACTGAGTACAATGTTCACAAGCTCAAAAAATGCCTAAGAGTAGGAACTGTGACTTGTGCTACTACCCAGAATAATGAATGAAGAAAACTAAGTTTTATCAAAACATAGCCCTCAAGAAACCCTAATCCGAGCTCAAAAAAAAGCTCAAGGTAAAAGGGCTTCAAGATGTCTCAAAACTACTTTAAAAGCAGAAAAAAGCATAATGCTTTCATGATGAACCTATCAAGCCTCTAAAAATAGGCTAAATCTACTTTAAAAGCTCAAAAAACACTTTATCTCTCCAAGATAAGACTGAAATCTGACCAAGAGGAAAAGTCAATAAAAGATCTGCTAAAAATAGCAAGAAAACATAAAGCAATTTATAGAATATCGCTTTATTGATTATGCTTTACAATATGTAGATTTGCACAATTTTTCTATTTTTTGCAATTAAAGATTGAAAATCTTTTGCAAAAAAGAAAAGCTCCTTATTACTCCATTACAATATTTTGATTTTCTCAAAAAATCAATAAAACATTACACATCATCATATTCTTATCAATATTTCTCATTGATTTCTCTAAAACCAATTAAAAAATAAAACCCTAAAACCTGACATAATCCCTAACTCATAAGATACATTAACAAAACCCTAAGGTAAGACATCCTTCAACCCTTATACCCACATTTCCCTCAAAACAATAACATTAAAATGCTCAAGTCTCCAACTCATCTTTCCTAAGGCATAAGATAATTTAAGCTCAAACCCTAAAGACCCTAGATACAACTCTAGGCATAAGAAATTCAGCCTCCAAACATATTTTGAACCTCAAACTTAATTAAATATGATGCAAAGCTTAATAACGTTAACTCGAATTAACCCACATGCCTATTGATAAATGGGAATATTATGGAGAATTATAGTGTTCGGTCCAATTAGGGCATGGGGAAAACAAGGCCAAACCCTAAATTATTCATTTTGCATATGATCACTGTTGAGGAAAATGAGCTCTGCTAGTTCACATGCCACCATGATGGACTTCGAACTAGTACTCATGTGCTTTGAGAACTTCATCATGATCTTCAGAAGGTCAAACTCTTCAATGGGTAGGCTCGTTTTTATATTATTGAAGTTCTTCTACTTCATTTTAAAGTGAGAACAATCTCTATGGGCATGTCCTGTCATACTTTACTGACTTTACATACTCTTGTGCTTTGCTATGCTTTGGTCGAACTCAGCCTCTGTCGAGAGACTCCATGAGAGAGAGAGCTTGTTTTCCTTTTGCTTCCTTCCACTGTGATAGGGGTGATCTATCTGCTCATTGTTTCTATGGATTCACATTCTTTTTCTTTATGGCTTGAGGTTGTGGCTAATCATGATTTCTAACACTTTTTTCTTGCATTCCCTGTGCTTACATTTATGTCTCTGTGAGCTTGACCCAACTGAAAGTTGGACTGTCTTTTAAGGGTTTGAAAGATTCTCTTTTGGATTCTATCTAGAACTCTTGGCCACATCCAAATGCACTCTCCACACCATTGGCTGGTAAGCCATCTTTATCGGATATTTTCCCCCCCAGAGATTTAAAAAATCTCCTCCTTACTCATGAATTTCTGGCCATGTATACTATAGGAAGTACTAAAAGAAAACATGGGCTCAACCCACAAAATAAATTCTTCTCCTTGTATACCAATAATGGATCCCCTCATGGGTATCATAAAAATTGGATGAGAGTTGCATTCCCTTTACTCTGGAGCTCGATTCATCATAGATCTTTGCATATTTCGTATTATACTGCTCTTGAATGTAAAACCAATATGGGTTCTCTCCATTATTGCACTTTTCTGTATTTTGAGAACAAACCTACATGTGGGTACCATAGATAATTGAGAATGGTTCTATTTCAAACTCTTGAAACAATAGAGCGACATGAGTATTTGTATTTTCATTTTAAACTTCCTTGGCACTCTGTACTTTATGAAAAGAACACCTCTCCATCATGTTTCTGCTGTTGTTTGTCATATCATTTGTCCTCAGAAATAAAACACTTGTGAAAATAATAAAATATGTGTATTTATTTGTATCTAGCTTATGAGCTGGACCTAAACAGTGATGCTTTGCTTGATATCCTGAAGCTACTCATTATAGCTGTATAAAAAACCAAGCTTGATTTATGATCGTTTCTTTTTGGAAAAAATGTCCAATTGTATGATATTCAGAAAAATACATTCTTTGGTTTGCTAATAAAACTTCAAATGGGTAAATAAGATTCTGGAGATGTGTCCTCACTTCGTATCACTTACTACCTTTCACACTGTCTCATTCTAGATTCTTTAACCTTACCAAACAGCAACATTGCCTTCTACTTTTGGACTCATGTGAAACCTTAAGTTGAAGCACAACACCATGGCCTAAAAACCACCTAATTTCTCCTTAGTACAAAAAATAACAATTTCTGAGATACCTTTGCTATGCCCTATTCAGGCCTTCATCATTCTAGAATGAAATTGTTTATTTTGCATTCACTGATGCTGCATTGTATTAAAAACTTGATATTCTTTCTCTTGCTATTGCCTGAAACTTTACATGTTTGTATTTAAAAGGTTCTTCTTATGCTTTTTGTTTAAACTTTAGGCATCATTGGCATGCCATGCTTGAACTCTCATACCTTCATAACATGCTTTTCCCAGAAATGAAGCTTATGTATCTAAATCATTGTCAAATCTGGAACAATCATCTACTGGTTGAATACCCTAAAAATCATTTCAGTGCTACTCAAGTTGGAACTAATAGCTCATTTATCACTTGAGTGCCTGATCTTTGTCTCGTACTCAGCTGAAACATGATACTCTTCATGCATTTTAATATTCCACTCATCAAACTACTTTCAGAGCTGATCTCTTTCATGATAAAAATTAAGACAAACCATTAAGGCATAATGTATGCATATTCACTATCTAAGAAAGAATTGATGAATTGAAACTTACATGACATTTGATTACAATTAGCACAGAAAATATAGTTATTCAGCAATTTCTGATGTAAATGTACTCAATTAAATTTATTAAGTTAACTAAACTCACTGTTCACCTATAGCCTTCAGAAAGCAATCCTAATCATTATGAATGCATAGTTGGTTTCGTTACTTGATGGATTCTCTTTTTATATTCTTTCAGCTGTACTTCATTTTTCTTTATGAACATGATGGTGTATCATTAAAATTAGCCCATTTAATGAATAGGGCAGCATGTCGAGCTCTACCATTGTGGGAGCTTGTTTTACTCCACATGCTTGGTCTTCGAATAATGTTTAGCTTCATGAATTTACCTATACCTGCACAAGGAAGCAAACAATGTTAGCATAAAAAATAGAACATGTTGATCATGATATTGTTGCTTCTCCTTCAGCTCACTTCTTTCATACTGCACTTGATAGGATTTTACTGTTTCAATGCATGGTTAATAGTATGTTGTACTATTGTAGGTGCATCATATGAGTTACATCATAGTCAGAGCCACTGACACCCCTCTTTTCCTCTTACAGATCAACGAAGCTCGAGATCACGAGGTGCACCATTCAACATCAAGCGTCGATAATAAGGGAATGATGATTATGCTGTTACTTATGTGTTTTCCTTTCTGCATCTTCAGTAGTGTAATGTGCTATTAGAAATGTATTGTAACAGTTATATCCACGGCTTGTGTGGATCTTTGATTTCAATTTTGCTTTTCAATTGAAAAAAAAATGCATTTTCATGCAATGTTGTAATACTATTCTGATTGTGAAATCAAATGAAGCCTTGTAAAAATATGAGTTTTACGAAATAAATGAAAGCATCTAGAATGCTATTTTTCTCATGTACTCAATTATGTATCTCTTTTAAATTTGCAACATCTAAATGGCACTATGAAACTCTATTCTTCTTTAAAATGCATAACTGTTGTTCGATGCATAAGTAATGTGAAACAACATTTAAAAGTCAATCTATAATTCCACTTAATGTTGAAAAACAATCAGCCAGCTTCTCCATTTGAGCTAAGGTGAAAAATATGTAACATGAACAAATGGAGGAGTCCTTGTTTGGATGGTTTATGTGTGCAAGGCACAACACCAATGTAGATAAGTTATCTTTTATACATTAAATACTATGAAATTCAATTTTTCATATGGAAGTTAGAAAATAATATTACTGTAGATTGTTGTTATCTTCATATAAAAAAAGAGTATAGGATTAACCACTAAATAACATTTAGGCTTTTACCTTCTATCTTAAAAAACAAATCCTTATTTCATAATTATACCAAACATCAAGGAAAATCTTTGTTGTAGGTGAAAGATGAATATAAATTATATGCTTATATTCATGGATTTAATTTCACTTTTATGCATTTATTATGTGAATTATTATTTTTACACACATTTTTCTAATTGGTTAGGAATCCGTTTGATGCTTTGTGATTCTCTAGTACATTGACAAATCAATTTACAACACCTAGTAACATCAAAACATATGTAAAACCCATTTTTTCCTTTATAAAAAGCATCAAAACATATGTATGCATATTTATTATATTTATTATATTTATTATATTTATTCAGTTTCCATATATTATTCTGAATATTTATTGTATTATTTATCATGAACCACAATATTTTTTCTTAGGTTTTTTAACTTATTATTCCTATAAAAATAATTGTCCTAGAATATTTATCCTAGTGTCATTTATTCCCTTATAGTTTGAATTTTTTAATAAAAATATCTTAATAAAATAATAGAATTATAAGGGGTGTACAATTATACTCAATAAATAAAATGAAATATTAATAGGATAAATATTTTCATGTCTTGATTATGTATATAAAACTTAAAACAAAATCTACATGTGTATTGAATTTTTTCAAACTATAAACTTAAGAGTATAGTTAACATTATTAATTATAGGAATAAAGCATATAATATATACTTTTATCTTCTAATCCTATTTCTATTAATGATGTTGAGATTCTTGTTCCACCTATGTATCTTGTTTCTCCTCCAAATTACACACTAGTTTTTATGGGTGACATCAACATACCTCATTTGGTTTGTGTAGTAGATTCATGATGGTTAACTTCTCTAATTAGGCATCTCTTAGCTTCCTATTTTGGTTTCAAAGAAGTTTCTTTCTCTATATCTCTTATTTTAGTTGATGTGGATAATGAGGCTTCTTGGACTATTATCCAAATAAGGAAGAAAGGTTCTCTAAAATATATTTCTTAGCCCCACCCTAATGTAAACTATGTGATAATTTCTAGGTGTAGTGATTATATTGCTTAATTATTTTCTTGTTTTTACTTAGTAGTATGGTTGTACATATGCTATATTTCAGCTTTTATGTGTTGTTAGTCCTATCTATTATTCTCTACCTATGGGATTTCTCTATAAAGAGGATTGGAACCCAAATTTCATGACTTATCTAATAAAAAATAAATATGTATTATAAAATAGTTATTATCTTTAGTAGATAAGTTATATATTTCAAAATATAAATACATTAAGTTTTTAAAATACATATTAATGTCTAGAAATGAAAAAACAAAGAAAAAAATAGTAATAGTAATAGCACTTAGCTATCTTTCCACCAAGTTCTTTTTAAAAATACTTTAAAGTAAGGAAATGAGGTACATTCCATACACTATTTTATTTTAGTGAATATGAAAACTTTGTGTGAACTCAATTTTTTTGTCCTTCTAATATTAACTATTTATTAAACACCTTAGTAGTTTAGAAACTAGACTCAAAGTAATAAAATTTGCATTATATTCACACCTTCAAATTTTGAGTGTAAGCATCTCAAATTATATTATGCAAAACTAACTTTATTTGATTTTAGAAAGAGAAAAAGTGGTCACTATGACCCCCATTTTGTTTGCCATTTACATGCACATACCTTATAGTAAAAAATTTGACATAAAAAGGATGTTGGAGTCCATAAAAATTAATGGATCAAACTAGATATATTAGTGTTTTTGTCTTCTTACCATGGATAGCCTATAAGAACTCGTAAAATAGAGAAAACTTGTTCAATAAGCATATTTTATCTCACAAATAAAATAAGCACAAATTACAAACTTTATTTAACTATCTAGTATAATGAATAAGTTGGAGTAGGGTTGGACAATTCTACTTCTACACAAAAAGAATTACTAAAACAAGATGGTATGACATATCAAACATTGTCATATCATGTAATCAAGATCTATCAAGACACAATGATAAGTCTAAGTGTACCATAAGTCGCTACCTTAAATCTAAACATGGGAATGTTAGTGATCATATATAGCTTCCCTCCAATTGTTGGCATAAAACATGTGAAAGGAATTAAGGTAAATGAAAAATAGTAAATGAAAAGTATATGTAAGCACATGAATAATACAAAGTAAGTTCCATGAGTAGAATGACTTGATAGAAAAACTAAGTAAAAATCTAATCATAGTCATGTAAATCATTAAGGTATCTTGTTTCCCCCAATATGGGAAGATCGTATAGGTCAAAATGGCCCTAGAGGTAGAATACAAGTGTTGTACGGTTAAAGCTTGGTGGACCACTAATCTCACTCTTACTACATGATGTAGAATGCAAGCACACATAATAGGATATGGGAAGTTGTGATATATCTAGTGTTGTAAAATATCTCTAAGAATAAAATCAAACATGTGAGTGTAAAATGATATGAGAGAGGTATATTGCTTATAATATACAAGGATAAGAAATGATAACACAACTCAAAATGAGAAGCACAAGATGCCCACAATTTAAAAGGATAGCTTGAGAAGCTTAATATGAAAAAGAAGGTGCATATACATCACCAAGATAGCATGGTGCTCTCTAATGGAATACGATGATATGACAACATAAGGTTTACACAATGATGATAGGTACATGGAAGCAACATAGGCATGCAATAATACCATGATAAGACATTTAAGTGTCAATGTAGCATAAGCATCAAGTGGAAATTTGGAGTTGTTTTGCAATTTCTAAGATAATTAAATCATTTGTGAAAACAATTCCACCAAAAACAAATTATGTTTAATAATATCTTTAAGAGCTTGATGTGCTAGAATGTGTAAGTGTACTTAATTTCCCTAATACCTTAATCAAACCCTAACTTTAACTCTAATTCCAACTCAACTATTAACATCCATAGTGAAATGCAATTAACATATATATGGAAAGAATATCTATATATATAGATTATCCAAGATCAACTATTGGCAATTGATATTTGAATATTATAACACTAATTTTAACATATAATTAGAGTATACAGAGTATATAAACATGTATATTTCAGTATCGTCAGTTTGGTGGCCTATTAGCTCAGTTGGTTAGAGCATCGTGCTAATAACGCGAAGGTCGCAGGTTCGAGACCTGCATAGGCCACTTTCAAGGATCATATTTTATTGCTTCACATTTCAATCATGCTGCGGTAAGTTATCCTCTAATGGCGCCATCCGCTGACCACCACCAAAAATTGCTCCATTCCACGCTTTTGTAGCGCATAGGAGGCTGTATGGCTGTCAGCAGGAGTCACAGCCTCAATATTCCTCGCTGCAGCTGGTTTCGTATACTGTTACCGACCTTCTCCAAATGCTTCAAGTTATTCTTACTGGACCGCATGCTAAGTCCTCTTCTTGATGCATTCTCCATATGAAACAACATAGACTCCCTTCTATTTTAGCACCGACAAATTTGTGGCTAATGGATAGATCCATATTATGGGAATCCCATACTTTTGAAAACCAACAGAGTTAATGTGGCCTGAGTGCTCATAGCAAACATCTTATGATCAATCACCTAAAGTGGGGAGAGGGAAGTTCTAAATTTCTCTATAGCCTAGTGGGGAATTTTGCACACTAACACCATTGATAGAAAAATTAAATCAAGCTACCTCGTGACCCTTGAAAGGGTGTAGCTTTGAGATGAACTATTGATTTCTCATACTACCATCTTCCTGAATGTCCAAATCATAGAATCATAGGTTTTTGAGTTATTGAACAACTATCTATATTGATCTACACTCATAGAGCTCCATCAAGTCTCTCATGACCCTTGAAAAGGTATAATTCTCTATCATAGATTTGTGAACTACTTGGATAGCAATCCATATTGAGTTCACCAAATCCCTTACTTATCCTCAAAAAGAAAACTTCACAATATGTGTTGTCTTCAATTTTGTTAGCATACAAAAGGAAAGAACTAAAATTTTCTTCTCACGCAAAATATCATCTCAATGTGAGAAGCTAAATTGAGATGATGGAAATTTCTTCATCATCCAATGTCACCAACCTCTAGTTGTGAAGGCTCAAAGTACAAATCCATTCTTAGTACCCTCAAAACAAGAATCATTAACAAAAGCATCATCCTCTGGTGAATCCTCAACATTGACTAAGTTAGCTTCATTTGTTTGATCTTTGATTTTTCCTTTAAGAACATCACTAGCTCTGTCCTACAAAACCAAGTTGTCTGACCATTTTTCTTATAGTAAAAATAGTTTTTTTTGCCTTTGTTTATATCTAACCTTTTTATTATTTCTTCAATAATCTAATGTATTCACCTATTGAGAATCAACTTGTATATTCTATATTTTTTCTCTTTTCTTCTGCTAAAAGGTATGAAATCATATCATATAGGGTTTCAGAAGTTATTTGGCTAAGTGTAAAAATAACATTATTGTATTTTGAAGGAAAATTGTTTCACAAGATAGCTTTAGCATTGTCATCATTAACTAAAGCTTTGACTTCTACTAGTTGCATTTAATGAGAGACTTCTAATTATTTATGTGATTTTACATTGTGATTATATCTTCTAGTTTGAACTTTGATAATTGAAGTCTTAGGGAAAACATTGCATTTAGTGCTTTTTTCCAAATAGTTTATTCAAATTATCCCAATTTTTGTTGATGATTTATCTAAACGTGTGTGATGTAATATAGAGTCTGAAAGATCAACATCAATAATCTCCTTGAATTTGTCATCTCTAATATTCCAATCAAATAAATTAGTTGCATTTGTAGGTTGTTTTACGTTCCACTTACTATTCCCCATTAAATTTTATTCATTACTTGCATTTGAATTTTCATTCTACAAATATGAAAATTAAATCCAAAATACTTATCCAAGTACATCTCCATTAAAAAAAATACAAACTAACATAACCATATCACTTCACACAAAAATATAAATCACACACAATCACTATTGCACCCACATCAAATTCATTGCAAAAAATCCAAAAGAAATAACTAGAAATGAAAAGGTAAAATGTAAATTCTCAAACTAGAACCATTGAGAAAACAAAAAAAAATAAAGAACCTTGACATTTTGGATTGTCTTCATCAATATCTACATATGTTAACTCCTTCCATATCTTTCCTGCTAGCATTTGGATATTATTATCTCACTCTTCAGAAACAACATACAATATGCATGTTTATTCTCTCATACAAGCTAATGTTCCAGGGAAGGTTCTACTCACATAGGCTTTAGTAAAACTACCTTATAAATATCTACACTCCACACAATGATAAACATAATATGACATCATTCAAGACAATATGGAAGCTACTCAAATTTGGAGCAAACAGAATGCTTCCATCATTTTTTAGGAATATGCATCACCTATAGTTGTTGCTAGGTTCCTCTTTTTTGGCATAGATTCTAGGATAGAAGTGGATATTCTGCAACCATCCCATGCCATATGTCTCTTGTATGATGCACAAAAAGTAGTTTAGCAAATCCAAATCCTTCAACACTATCAGAAGTAGAGCGTGCCATATCACAAGTTAATGCATAGATGAAATTCCTCCAGCAAGCCAAAACACAATGTTAAAACAAATTTCTATGATTGAAGGAAATATATAAGAATATTTTCTTGCTAACTAATTTGGTGTTTTCAAGAAATGGTTTTGAAAGGAGGGATGATTGTTGCAAGCTAAACAAAAATAGATAGGGAAGAGTCTCAAATCTCAATAATAAATACCACAAAGAATTGAAAAAATAATGTAGATTAAAGGGACAATCAAATATATTAGGAATAGGCATAAACAAACACATCTCATATAGTACATATACATAGATATTAAATAATAAAAAAGAAGGTAATAGACTTTAAAAGAAGATAGAATATATAAAAAGTATTAAATATTGTGCTATCTCAAACTCTTTATGAATAGATTATATGAGCATATTATGTGCATTATTTGATGAATTATTATCTATAAATCATGTTTGTAGTCTATTATGAATACCACACTCTACTTCAATCTTTGATTATTCTACTATTGCAGATATTGGGGTGTGGATACAACTCCTAGAGAAACCATTAGGCATAGAACTTTGGTTTATGCTCCCACTTTTCTTACTAACAAGAAAAAAGAGATTGAATCCTTAAGATCCTCTCGGATAAGCCTCTAGATGTTTGAAGTCAAATATTATCTCAAAAATTGAGTGGGAGAATGGTATTTCAATGGGAAGATAGCAATTTTTCAAACCTTACTATTCTAGAAGATTAGAAATCTAGGGTATAATATCTAATAAAGTCAAGGAAAATATTGTATTCTCAAGAACTAGATGAGTTAAAATGGTAATTGGTAGTTGTATTTGCATAAATTTGGACATATCTAATTAATCTTGGCATTTAATTAAATATTTATTATTTAATTAATTTCTCTAAAGTCTTCTACATGTAATTAAATTTAATCAATTTAATTATATTGTTCATTCATTTTATTCTCCCACCATAATTGAATAAATTTATTTTATTTAATTATTTCACATATCTACTTGATTAATTAAATAAATACATTTTATTTATTTAAATTAATTATCATGTTTTGAATTTAATTAAATCTTTTTAATTAAATTTAAATATTTATTTTCTGCTATTTTAAACTTTCTTTTAATTAATTAAATGTTTTATTTAATTAATTTCATAACGTATGTCATCTCTTCAAATTTAATTAAATATTTTATTTAATTAAAGATCTTCTGCTTTCTTCAAATCATAATTAAATATTTCATTTAATTATGAAATCTTCTGATTTCCTCAAAATCTTAATTGAATATTTATTTAATTAAGAAAAATATACATGCACCCATAAATAAATAAATGAATTTGATAATTCATTATTTATCTTCTCAATATTTTTCCATTATCTTCTAAAAAAAGACGAGTTTTCATCATCTCATCTTATCTCTTCCATGAAAATGGAAAAATCCTGCTTTATTTGATTTCTTCTATTTTTCTTTCCAGTCTCACCCACCTTCGACCGTTCGATCTGTCAGGAATTATTACAGCCATTGATCAACTCAGCCAATCAAAATCCTTGAAAAGCTCTATAAGTACATGTGTGAATCCAAGCATTGGTTATGATCACACTCACGTAATTACACTTATGCACTTGCATCTTTAGCATTTTAGCAATATTCATATCTTAGCAATAATCTTATCAAAGTATAGCAATAATCTTGCATCTTAGTATAGTATGCATTTTAATTTAAATCTCATTCTCTAGTAGTCCATGTTTCGTTGAGCTTGGCAAACAAAATATGAGAGCAACTTGAATCAACGAAACGCTGGAGATAAAGAGCAATAAAATGACTTTGTAGAAGCTTCCATAAAGAGTTTGTTTATTTTTATTTCAGTTTCTAGGTATGTGCAGGATCATCATGGAAAAAGAAGGCCCTTAAGTGGCAAAAATTTCAAAAAAATTAGAGTTAGGCAACTTGACGTCAAAATTTGAATAAGTTATCTATATTATTTCAAAAAAATGTAAGAATAGAATTTGTAGCAAATTGAATGTAGTTTCTAAAATACTAGGTTTATTTTAAAAAAAAAAATCTATTTATGAAAATTTTAAATTTCATACAAGAGTACTTAAATTTTAGGGAAAAAATAAGAAGTAGTGTCTGCTAACCACCCTAACCACAATAAAATGATAATATTTTTTAAAATATTTTAGATATAAGTAGATGACTCATGTCCAGATGTGATGCATATTTTTTTGTAATTTGTTTCCAAGTAAATAATTAATTATTAATTTTTATTACAACTTTTAAAAAATATAAAAAACTCGTATGTCTAACCACCTTAACTTGGTCAAAACTTCATGAAATTCAATTTTTCTTTTTTTAATCCTATAGTATTTGAAGTATACAATATGATGCATGTTTCGGATTCAAAAATGTGATACTGTTTGAAAGCTATAGATGTTTTTCAATCAGCCTATGAATTAGGGCTTTAGTCGTAATTAAAATAGAAAATGAATAAAAATTATTTATTAAATTCAAGGTATAGCATAATTTATATTGGTGGAAAGCTGATAATCTCCTTTAAAAACCTTTTTCGTTTCATCAATTTTGGGTTAAAAAAAAAATCGTCAGCCATATACCCTACACATTTCCATTATATCGCCACTTTTTGGCCCATCATGATCCTGCACATACCCTCCTTTGATATAAGGTTTTATTGAATGTGTTTTGAATTCAGTATGATAAGCATATTTTCATACACACATAAAATAGTGCCCACCATGGGGCCTATGCCCTGATTTTGACTATTTTCTATAGAAACATTTTGACAGGTTTCTGCGTTTTGGAGTTCGGCTTTTGGAAAAAATTGGCATTTTAGCACATCCGACACTTTCTACAGCGCATCTAGGAATTTAATGTTTCTGTTTTGTAAGAATTTTAGTGCATCTGAGGACTGTTTCAGCACTTCTAAGGATTAATTCAGCACATCCAAGGGATAGAATAGCGCATATAGTCTCAATACGTCTAGAGTTAAATCTGCATTTAATTAAAGTAGTGCATTTAAGGGTTAAGTTAGCGCATATAAGAGTTAAATTAGTGCATTTAAGGTAGATTTTAGAGCATTAGCTGTTGTGTCATTTAGAGATTTAAATTTGCATTTAATTAAATTAGTGCATTTAAGAACTATTTTAGTGCATATAAGAGTTAAGTTAGCGCTTTTAAGGTAGATTTTAGACCATTAATTGTTGCATAATTTATAGATTTAAATTTGCGTGGTGCATTTAGGGTTTGTTTCTACGCATCTAAGGTCTGTTTCGGTGCATCTGGGATTTGTTTCTGCGAATGTACTATCTGTTTCTGCGCATTTGGGTTATAACATAAAAATAGAATTTTGAGTCTGATGCATTCTACAAACAAAATCTTTTTTGGTTTAAAATGAATCAATCTAGGATAGTCACCACACTTTGATCATGCAGTTAAAATGAACCCCATGTCGATTGTGAAGCAATATCTTCACTTAGCTTAACTCATTGTGATTTGGTGCATTAAAATGAATATGTTTACTCTACTTGATTGTGCTTGAAAGTGGTAGGCAACTATGCTCTCACCCTATGCAAACTAGGTGATCAAAAAGCCAGACCCACTTTATTCTTGTGTAACCCTGATGCAATAACTAAAGTATCCTCTCCCCTTGTGCAGTAATGCTATCCTGGGTGTAAGAGAAATGATTATTGCCTCTAGAAATTGGGCCTACCTAGGGATTTCATCACCCCAACGTGACTCAAACCGGCAATGGAGCCAAAGCCAAGCTACCCCCAACCAGTATACAAATGTGAATCTTAAGGGAAAACCTAAGATTACAAGTGCAGATGTGTCATACAGGCCAAGTTGTACTCCCCAAAACCCTGTTGAGCTTAACCTCTTCAAGCTAGAGTGTCTCCTAAATGGAGCTTAATCTTGTGCCCCATGTATGGCCACTCAAACAGGGGTCCCGAATTAAACACCACTATTTAGTAAACCAAAAACCTTCTATTTTCTAGCGCAACACCGATCGGTGTGAAGGTATCCACACTTTTCCAATCTGTAGTAGAGGTGATCAATCTGCCATGGGAGTTTCATGGGGATTGGAAGCTTGGTTGGCCTGAGAAGAGAGTGCACTGTAAGGGGGAGCCTGTGCAGCCAAGCTTCTGAATTCACACACTACCGATATGCGGCTGGGGAAGCCCACGTGGAATCTAGCAAATATTGTCCTGGCTTTACAATAGGATGTGCTTGCTTTATCTATTTTTGGTTACATTCCATTTAATTCAAAGTGTTTGTTGTGTTTTCATTCACATTAATTTAGATAAAAGATCATCTGAAATGAACATGAAAAATAGCAACTGAAATCATTCAAAAAATGGTTTGTATCTTTGGTCCAGTAAACATTCTAATATTTCTCTCATACTTAGAGAGTGGAAATCAACAAAAAATTTCAAGAAATCAGTTTCCAATAGGATCAAGAAACCTAGGAAACATTTAGGGTACAAGAAAACATTGCAAAGAAGAAAAAAATTGTACAAAAGTCGACACATCTTGCTTCATTACCATGGATTTCTTCATAGATACCAAGACTTTGTTAGGGGATTCACTAACAAATACACTGTAGAGCCTTTGGATTCTCGAGCTTATTATCAGAGATTAGCTTTAACTCAACGACATAATTTTAATCAACCTCTTGAGTTTGATAATATACCACAACCTTCTATTGAATATCCATCACATCCCAGTCAAATCCTTCAGTGATCTTAAAACGTTTCTTTGAAAACAAAGATCAAATTTTTAAGAGTGCACTTTTCAAACAAATTTCTGATTATTGATTCAACTTCCCCAATAGTATTTTGAACGACATGGATAACAGAGAAGAAAATCCATTCCACAACTACAGAGACATGAAAAAAACCCGTATAGATAGTGATGATGAGCGAGATGAAGAACATCTTAGAGAGGCTGAGCAAGATCCCAAATTTCACAAATCCATACAAAAGATCTTGCAACGCAATAAAGAAAAATATTTCCTCTATCTAGCTAACCAAGGAGCTAAAATGCCTCATGACTTTGATACCGAGAATTTGAAGAGAAAACCTGAAGAAACACCCCTATCTGATCTTAGTGCTTTGACTCATCAGATTAAGGCACTTCAAGGACAAATTAAAGAGTTACAAGGGGGGACCACAACAAAGAAATATACTCTTGAGGACATTTGTCCTTATCCTTTCAATCAAAGTCTCAACATGATTCCATTTCCCAAACATTGTGAAATTCCAAAATTTGATTGTTATAATGGGAAATCGGATCTAATCGATCATGTTAGAGACTTCTGAAACATGACTTTAGAGTTTTCTTATGAAGACACTTACTTGATGCGTTTGTTTCCTAGGAGTCTTGGAGCTCACTCTATGGAATGGCTATCAAAAATCACACCTCCTGTCAAGACATTTGAGCAATTAATCAATTTGTTTATATTACAATATTCCTACAACATCCAACACCAAATCACTATGATAGATCTCTACAAAGTTGTGCAAAAACCTAGTGAACCTTTTATTACTTTTATTCAGAGATGGAGAAGAATGTTCGCTAGATATCCACGTCCTCTTCCTGAAAAGGAAAAGATGGTCACCTTCATTAACAGTTTCAATTCAGAAATGAGCTATCATTTGAATTTACATTGTCCTCCCTCTTTTGAGAAATTGATTGAAGATTCTATAACCACTGAAAGTGCTTTGGTCAAAAGAGGAATAATAAAACTTGACAAGGACAATCCTAGCTCATCCAATCATCACAACAATCAGACAAGTCTAAATTTTGGACTCGAAACAAGAATGTGGTGAATGATGGTGTTGTTGATGTGAACCATGTCTCGACCAAGCCATTTGTCCTTAGTACTCCAAGTACTCCTTGCAACAACAATTATAACAATGTCAACTCGGTCGCAAATCAAGGAAACAACCCTCCTCCTTCGAGGAACAATGTGAACCAACATTCTACTCCCAATCAAGGGACTGCCAACAATCAAGGTTACTGGGGAACCAATAACAATAGCAACACCTTAGGGAATACCTTGAATACAAATCCACAACGATTTTCATTCCTCTCTAGTAGAAGAACTTACACTCCACTAGGTCAATCTTTGGAATCTGCATTCAAAGAGTTGATGGCTAAATATGTCATTACCTTGCCACCTCAACAAAACTATGAACCCAGAGTGAAGCCTCCATCATGGAATGAGGCATACTACTGTGACTTTCATCAGTGCAAAGGTCATCGTACAAATAATTGTCAAGCCTTGAAGAATGCCATTCAAGACTTAATCAAAAATGGCACCATCACAATAGAAGGAAATCAACAATCAAATGAAGACCACCAAGCTTTTTGCAACCCTTTTCCCAACTATCAAAAAGGTGAGTCTTCTGGAAAAAGTGTGAATCATGTTGATGATCCGATAATCAATCATATCTACACTGACGATGAACGGGTCAATGTTATTAAAGTCAACGAGAAGATGGAATATAGAAAATTCAACACAACAACAAGGGTGCAAGCTAAAGTTGTCTTAAAGGGTGCCTCTTCAAAATCCACTAGGCCTCCACCTCAAGATCAATATGAATTATTCAACCAACTTCAGAAAACTCCTACTTAGATTTCTATCTTAGAACTCTTGAAGATTTCCCCAGCACATAAGGAAATTCTCGAAAAGGCCCTCGTTGAAACAACTGTATCCACTGATTTGGATGTGAACCAATTCCAAGCCATGGTAGGATAGTTGTCTTCACCCACATGTCTCTCATTTTTTGAAAAAGATGACATTTCCATGACTCGTACCTACAATTCATCATTATACTTGGAAGTCATGGTCCACAAGTTTCGTATCAGATGAGTTCTAATAGATGGAGGTGCTAGTTTGAACATATGTACCATGAAGTTGGTTAAAGCTTTAGGATTTTTTGAGGACTCCATTCATCCAAGAAGAAAGATTACTATTAAAGCCTACGATGATGAGGAAAGATCATCCAAAGGTTTAATCATGCTACCAATCAGAGTGGGACCTGTTATCAAAAATACTTTCTATCAAGTATTAGACCGTGATCTTGCATACAACATCTTGTTAGGTTGTCCTTGGATCCACGAAATGCAAGTTGTCCCATCTACATATCATCAATTTCTTAAGTTTCCTTATGATGGACAGGAAATCATGATACCAGCTGATAATTCAAATAATCAAACTTGTGCCAACATCAAAGCTAGTCAAGATACTTTGGTGCCTAACAATCGAGAAGCTCGTGCTAGTACTTCTCTCAAGATTGATACACAAATCAGTTAGCTAACTAATAGTTTTGACAAGAAACTGATATTCAAGGACCATGGAGTCGGGGAGTGCTCTCTCTATCTTGCTAATATACCTACATCACCTCGGTCACATAGACAACCTTCTATCACACAACATCAAATATCAGCAGCGTCAACATCAATGCAACCACCAATAGAGCCAAGCACAAATTTTAATGGACGATTCATCAAAGAAAAGTTCCCCATGGAAGAACCTGAGGATAGAGAAATGCTAAACTGGCTCTATAAAGACGAAGATGAAACAGTTTTTAATGTCAAATTACCAACAGATAGATATGGAAAAGGGTATTCAATCATGCAGAAGATGGGCTATGATAAGGGTCCTATCAGAAAAAGAAAAGGAATGGTTGAGCCTATTCACCTTCAAGGACTTGTTGCAAAAGAGAAAACCGGATTAGGCTATGATACTAACTCAAAAGAAGGAACATCCAAACAACTGCATGGCACTATCTTCACATTGCAAGAAGGTTCATATTCAAGAGAAGCATGTTTGGCAACAATTTAGAATTTCGTGGATAATAACTCTGACACAGACTCTGCTGAGTATGAATGGGACACCATTTATAATGATGAGTTCTGGAGAGACAAAAAGGTTGATGTAATACACAAGTATACCCCAACTCTAATTGAAGGTGAAGGTCAGGGCCCCAAACATGAGAATCTAAACTACAAATTCACTATGATTCTAGTGATACTGAGTCAGATTTAAATGAACAAGACTATCACGAGAACAGTATCATCATTGATCCACCTCATACCTCAGATCCTACGGTCAACTCCATTATGACCATAACCATAGCTAATTTCACACAACCCGATGACCCACTATCTTTAATCCATCCCGATCTCATTGATTGGGATTCATCTGAACATATTGATATACCTATGTTTCCAAGTGATGAATCTATCATGAACTTCCTTTCCACAGATGACGCAAATGATTGTTCCACTAGAAATTTTTGGCATAGAGTCTTCAATCAAGAGAGTGTCAAGTCTCCTAGCTGTAAAATTAAAAATAAAAAAGAAAGATCTAATGGTGAAAACCAGAACCTGGCAGTGTTAGATCAAACAAAAGATAAAATAAAGAGCACATCGGATGGTGAAAACCTTTTTAAGGCACCACACGATGGGAATCTTGACACTCTCCCAGAGCACTACCATGAGTGATCACCTATCTTGATTGATCCTACAAATGCCGCCAATCTTGAAACTTCAGACAAACCAAAGATTTTACAGTTAGTTGCATCAATGATAGAGAAAGAAATACCAGATTTCATGGAATTTCTAAGAGAAAATCAAGTCAACTTTGCTTGGTCTTATGTGGACATGCCAGGTCTTGATCCCAACCTTATCATGCATCACTTATCTATCAAACGAGGGGTTAAGCCTGTGAAACAAAAACTCAAGAAGATGCACCCCCATGTTGCATTATTGGTTAAGGAAGAACTGAGAAAACTCCTTGACGTGGGCTTCATAAGATCAATCAACTATGTAGAATGGATCTCCAACATCGTTCCTGTATCCAAGCCAGATAAAAGTGTCAGAGTATGCACAGATTTCAGATATCTTAATAAAGCATGTCCTAAGGATGACTTCCCACTTCCAAACATCGACACTATAGTTGATCTGACAACTAGCCATGCCATGTATTCATTAATGGATGGTTTTTCTGGTTACAACCAAATCAAGATTGCACCTGAAGACCAAGAGAAAATGGCTTTCACATGTCCATGGGGAACTTACTGTTGGAACATCATGCCTTTCAGTCTAAAGAATGTTGGGGCTACTTATCAAAGAGCCATGACTACGATCTTTCATGACATGATGCACATATTTATGGAAGATTATGTAGATGACATATTGGAAAATTCATACACCAGAGAAGGACATTTGGAAATATTGTCCAAAATATTTACAAGATTGGAAAAATTCAAAGTTTGCCTCAATACCAAGAAATGTGTTTTTGGAGTCACATCTGGAAAACTCTTAGGATACATAGTATCAGGAAAAGGAATTGAAGTAGATCCTGCCAAAGTACAGGCAATCATGGAAATGCCTCCCCCAAGGAACATCAGTCAATTGAGATCATTACAGGGATGACTTCAATCTATACGAAGGTTCATTGCACAACTGGCCAACAAAAGTCTACCTTTCACACATCTACTACATAAGAATGTTCCTTTCAAGTGGGATGACAAGTGTGAATTGGATTTTCAACAAATCAAACAGTACTTAATGACTCCACCAGTTCTAGTACCACCAAATCCAGAAAAACCACTGATCTTATATATTGCCACAATAGAGACATCCTTGCGTGCATTGCTAGCACAAGAAGACCATACAGGGAAAGAACGTGTAATTTATTACATCATCAGAAAACTAACAAGTCATGAGCTCAACTACACTACCATCGAGAAGGCTTGTCTAGTAGTAGTCTTTGCTTCACAGAAATTTTGGCATTACATGTTGACTCATACAATCAATCTTATTTCAAATAATGATCCACTCAAGTAGTTGTTAAGCAAAGCATCATTGACAGGAAGGTTAGAAAAATGGGTAATGATTCTGAGTGAGTTTGACATCCATTATGTTGATCGCAAGGCAATTAAAGGACAAGTTATTGCTGATCAACTAGTTGAAGCATCACTGCAAGCAGACCATCCCTTGCACATTGAATTTCCAGACGCTGATGTCTTTACTGCAGAATCTAAACAACCATGGTCTTTATATTTTGATGGTTCTGTCACTCAACATCGATCAGGGGCGGGCATACTCTTTGTCACCCCTCAAGGACAAACCATTCCTTGATCATATAGGTTGATGTTTCCATGCACCAGCAACATAGCCGAATATGAAGCATTAATCATTGGACTTAAAATAGCACTAGAATGGAGGATTACCGAACTACAAGTGTATGGCGACTCACAGTTAGTCATTAATCAGATCAATGACGATTATTAGACCAAAGATGACAAATTGTTGCCATATAAAAAGATGGTTGATGACTTCAAGAAGTACTTTGTGGACATCAAATTCACACAAATTCCAAGGCTTGATAACAAAGCAGCCGATGCCATGGCTATAATCGCATCATTGTTACAACTCTCAGAAAATCAGGCTTGTTATGAATTTCTAGTGGAGCAATCATTTACACCTGCTTATGACACCCCTGAAAGCCAAATCATTTGCACTTGGTGGGATTTGATGCACCTTGGTATGGCAAGACTTATGCCTACCTAAAAGATGACATCTTACCACCTAATTTATCCTATAACCAAAAGCAAATTTTTATCTGCCAATCCTCTCGCTACACTCTTATCGTTGACACCCTTTATCGTCGGGGTCTTGATGGTACTCTTCTTCAATGTCTTGAATGTGATGAATTTTACAAAGCTTTACAAGAAGTTCATGGTGGAATTTGTGGTACTCATTTGAGTGGATTGACCTTATCCAAGAAATTGATTAGAATGGGTTACTACTGGCCTACAATGGAGAGGGAATCATTCACTTTTGTGAAAACATGCTCAAAATGCCAGATTCATGGGAATATCATTCATGCTCCTACACAAGAACTTCAACCATTTATGCCAACCTAGCCATTCTCCCAATGGGGGTTAGATCTAGTAGGAAATATTCATCCTTCATCATCGAACGGGCATAAGTTCATTATCACAGCCACAGAGTATTTTACCAAGTGGATTGAGGCAGTACCTCTTACTAAAGTTACTAGCAAACAAATATCATCATTCATACTCAACTATATTATTTGTCGGTATGGCATTCCCAACTCCATTATTACAGATAATGGACGACCTTTCAAGAATCAGGATGTTGATGAACTTTGTGAGAAATTTCATATTCAACACAGATATTCAACACCTTACTATCCACAAGGGAATGGACAAGCAGAGGCCTCAAATAAGACTATACTAAAATTTTTAAAGAAGACTGTGAATGATGCAGGGAAATATTGGCATGTTCAACTCAATCCCACCTTATGGGCCTATAGAACCAGTGTCCGCACGCCAACAGGAGCAATGCCATTTTCTCTTGTCTATAGAGCAGAGGCTATACTTCCTCTAGAATTTGAGATTCCCTCACTCAGAGTATCACTGAAAGGTCTCACAATAGATGATAACTACAGAGTTTCCCAACTGCAAGAGCTAGAACTCTTAGATGAAAAAAGACAAATAGCAACTGACCATTTGAAAGCATACCAACAGATGATGTCTTGCAACTATAATCGCAAAGTAAAACCACGTACCTTTCAGGTGGGTGATCTAGTTTTGAAGAAAATCCATGAAATCAGCAAGACAGAGAAAAGAAAGGAAAGTTTGAACCAAATTGGCTGGGTCCTTATGTGGTTATCGCAATCTATGGTTCAGGAGCCTACAAGCTATCGATGCCAGAAGGGGACCTATTGGATGAACCCATCAACAGCATGCACCTGAAAAAATATTATGTGTAAGTCAGCTATCATCATCCAAAAAATGTCCTGAAGAAATACAAAAAAATTAGAAAATGTCCTAAAGAAGTACAAAAAAATCAGAAAATGTCTTGAAAAAAAAAAAAAATCTTCATAGGGTGAAAACTTGGCGACAAGCAGTCTATTGACAAGAAAAATCCAATAAAAACAAATAGTGAAAATCTAGAAAACAAGCGCTATTTGTAGCTCTCCATCTATGAGTTCATGTTTTGCACTTGGCTTCTCAGCCTTCATTTCATGCATCTTTTCATCAACTTAGGGCCATACTAATATCATGTTGTCATCATTTGTCTAGAACAATGTCTTACCATGGCTTGATTATTGTACATATTCATTTTAGCAAGTTGTGTCAATACTAGGGGAAAACGTTGACATACTGGGGGCAACCAACTTTTAGTTTTTACCGAAACAACTAGACTGACATAAGATCCAATCATACGAACAAAAAAATTGAATCATATGAACAGTTATCCAATCATCGATCTGTATCACAACATTTTTTAGCTAAGTACCATATCATAACTCATATCTGGATGATCTAAAATCTAAATAATGTTTGGCATAGCAGTACTAAATTTTGAACAATGGTTGTTTAATTTTTGATACCATCTCTCTAGAGCACACTGGATGATGTATTGAACTAGAGTGGCGAGGAAAGAGAATGATTTTTCTTTGTCTACTGTCTTGAAGTTAGCTATCCATCTGTAGCAAATATGTTGCGAGACATGATTTCCAAAGTTTATCATTAATGACAGTTCCACATTTGCATCAGAAAATGGTTAGTCTTTGTCTATTTATGCAAGGAATGCTTAGGTCATCTCGGTTCAATTATACCTTGATGCTTGTATTTACTTGCTATATCAAAAATCATGAAAGTTGTACTTAGGTTATCATTGGTGCTAATTTACCCTCTAATGCTTGTACATACTTCCAACATTTTAAAACGCTCTATGATAATTCAAGAAAGCTAACAAAAGGCTCAACAAATGGTTGGTTTCATTTAGTTGCATTTCCATTGTACATATCTGCATACTGGATTTGTATCAGAGTTTTTGAAAGGCTAACAAGAACATCAACGGTTGCCATGTCTCTTTGGACTATTTGTGGAGGACATTCGAACATTTGTTTCATCATCACCCTTCATCTTCATTTCATTAATCATTATCATTTCATCTAGGTCCTATCATTTATCATTCATTTGCATATCATTTAGATCCTCTAGCATCTTCATATTCATTTCATTTTTATTTTGCACATTTGCATCCCATTTTATCACTTAATTTCATTTCACTTATCATTTCATTTCATTATCCTCTCATTTATCATTCATTTCATATCATTTCATTTTTTCATTATCGTTCATTTCGTTATCACTTATCATTTCACTTATCATTATCATATCATTTCATATCATTATCACTTATCATTTCATTATCACTCATATCATTATAACTTATCATTTCATTATCATTCATTTCATATCATTGTCACTTATCATTTCATTATCACTCATATCATTATCACTTATCATTTCATTTATCATTTCATTATCGTTCATTTCATTATCACTTATCATTTCATTTGTCATTTCATTATCATTCATTTCATTATCACTTATCATTTCATTTATCATTTCATTATCATTCATTTCATATCATTTCATTATCGTTCAATTCATTATCACTTATCATTTCATTATCATTCATTTCATATCATTTCTTTTATCATTTCATTATCACTTATCATTTTCATTATCATTCATGTCATTATCATGTCATTTCATTTTATCATTATTATTAAACATTACATTTCATCACATATCATTTTTCATCTTATCATACATCTCATTATTTTTAGTGATTTCACTTCCTATCGTTATTCATATCATTTATCATTTGTCACATTACATTCATATCATATCTTTAATCATCCTATCATTTTTCATATCAATTCATATTACAAATTCATGATACATATCCTAAACACAACATTCATTTTCCATCATATTATCATTACTTACTTGCATTTGAAAATCTAAAAGAACAAACATTCCATACATGCATTTTCATTTTTCACAAAACATATCCAATATCCCATAACATATTTTCATAATCACATCATAAGTCATCCACCTGCATGATATCATTAGTACGCATCATCAATTATTTTTCATCATCATCATAAAAACATCATATCAAATCATCCTACATATCATGTTAGTCATCAAATCATTCAAATGCATATCAAAATCCATAACATATAGAAATAAATGCATATTGCATCATCTCATACATGCACATCATCATCAAAAATCATTGCCGCTGCATATCATCGCTCATCATAAATAATACAAATGTCCAATGTCCAATGAAACTGAAAAGTCCAAAGAGAGATACATGGGATATGATCAAAATTAATATACATGCTCCAAAAATAATATACCTATGTGAAAAACATCTACATCACAACATCATAAAATAGTTGGTCGATGCCCCTGATGGAGCTAGTCCGGAAGGAGGTGGCCTGCCACTAGTACCTACGTCTGGATCCTGTCGAGGCCCAGTAACCCCTATGCTCTATGTGGCTGTCCACAACCTACTCCTAGTCCTACTGCGAGACCATGGGAATGGCTCCCTGTGCTCAAGAGGACACAACTCCTCATAGCTGACAAGGTAGTACTCCACCTCCCTCGCCATCTCCATACCCTCTACAATAGCCTCTCATAAAGATGCACTCTCTACAGTGCCCATAAGCCTCTAAGCGACACCCTCGGCCTCCACTTCCCTCCATCTCAATGCATCCCTCTCTATGATCAGCTAGGCTATCTATGGGTTTGGGGTAGGCTAAGATACCTGTGTCAGTTTTGGAGCCTAAGCCTATGCCTGTTCCAACTGTGACTATAACTGAGCTATCATACTCTGCACCTGACCTAGATGACCCTAAACAGTCTGCACCTGGGCCTGCAACATGTCTATATGTGCCTGCTGTGAAGAGAAGGAAACCCTGATAATGGTTCGTGGTCTGCCACCAGATCTAGGTCACCATACAATCTGAGCACTGACTAGGCTATCAAACCTCCGCCTTACTACCCTCTCTGCCTCCCCTCCACTATCTCCCCCATCATCCCCATCATCTAAGCTATCATCATCCCTACCATCCTCCTCCTCATCTGTGCCACCCTCCTCCTCCTCTCCTCCACCCACCGCCTACTCTCCGCTAGCCACACCCTCCTGTCTCTCCACCCCTAGCTGTTGTACTACTGCAATGGGCCCTGGCTCATCTAGGCATGTAAATCATGGGAATCAATGTGTGTGGAAATATGCTAGGTACTCATCTGACATACCTGCATCTGTCACATCTGGCCTGTATGGCCATACCTTAGGTTGTAAGCTAGAATACTCTGTATATGCCACTTGGTATGTAATACATCGTACCCATCCAAGATCATCCTTGCACCGCCCATAGTGAACAACGCCTTGTGGCATCCCCTGTGTGAATCTGTACTGTCTCTGAACTCACAAGGCCAAAAATCACTCAATAATGAATGGGTTTCATCCTATCTGATACCGGGGTATACAGACAAATGGCATCTCCAAATGATCTATGTCCCAAGGCTCGCAATCTGTATACGACCTCCATATAACTGCATCCACATCATCTAGCACATGTCACCAGTACTCCAACTTGCCCAGCTTAGGCTAGAAAAGTGCACCTGAATACGCATATATATATGGCCTGCCTAGTGGCCTAGCCCTGGCACATGTTGGCCTCATAATCGCAATATGCTCACATGCCCAGATCTGGAGCAGAGTCACACCACTGGCCAAACTAGTAGATCCTTAGTATACCACCTATTGTAGAACATGATACAAATGAGCCAAAATATAGCTCCCCCAGGCATACCTTCACAGCTGAGTCACCATTCACTCTAGCATCCTACCCCAACCAACTGAAAATCCCTTCAATCGATGGTCTGGTCCAAGGAATCCTCTAATGAATGCACCCAACATAGCAACTAAGGCTGGATATCTACTGAAATCCACCCACGGCACCCAATGTCCTTCTATCGACATATCACCGCAGATCCTCCTCAGGGCCTCAATCCCTCCTATCTCCTTGTGTTCATAAACCAAAAGGGCACCTACCACAGGAATCCCTAGAATCCTGTACACATCTTCGGGTGTCACGGTCATCTCACCAGTCGGCAAATGAAAGGTGTTATGATCGGAATGCCACCTCTCTGCCAATGCAGTCAACAGTCCCCTATTGATTTGAATCCCTCGCAGGATAGTCAACAAAGATCCCAGCCCACAGTCCCCTATCCACTGTATCTTTGCGAGAGTCAACTCTCCTACCCGATCCCAACATATTGAGAAACGCTCTCTAATCTGGAGGTTGTCAAAAACCTCCTATTTTTTGGTCAGCACAAGGACAATTAATCAGACTCATACCAATGACTCCTATCATGTGCTCTATCTACCAAGTGAACTATATCAGTGACTCATATCAAATTAATCAATGCATCATATCAACGCATCATATCAGTGAACCATATCAAGTGACCCATATCGGTGACCCATATCAAGTGAACCATATCAAGTGACCCATATTAGTGACCCATATCAAGTGAATAATATCAGTGACTCATATCATGAATTCAATGCTACATCTAACTATCTGAATATCAAATCAATACACTCTATCATCATTATACTATTTGTTTTTCTTTTTTAGGAAAGAAAATTTCTCAACAATCCAATCATTTTTTTTCATTTGTACTTTAGTCATGAATGCAAATTATATGTTTGAAAACCATCATCTACTATTTGGTTTCTATCATAGAAAGCAAATTTATCAGATATTTACTCTTTGTTTGTTATTCATGAGAAGCAAAGTTATCACGCACTCAGTCAATCAGTCAATCAATCTATTCTCTATTTTCTATTTTGGGAAGCAAAGTTATCAGTTAATCATCATATTTTCTATCATTTCTACTCATATTAGCATGATGGAAAAATAATTTATCTATCTATTGACCAAGGAAGCAATGTATACAGCATCATTTTTCATCATAAACACATTCTGCCAAAATTTTCCTAGATGCACTAATCTACGCCTCAAATGTGCTAAAACTCAAAAGCGCTATAGTTTACCTTGAAAGTGCTAAAACTCCATATGCATGCTTTTGCACCCTAAAATCGCTAAAGCGTTTCCTCTAAGTGCTCAAACCCTATATGCGCTAAGATAGCCCGTGGATGCACTACTTTATACCCTAGATGCGCTAATACACCCATGTTGCGGCCAACCCCTAAATGCGCGACTTTGTGCCCTATATGCGCTAAAGTTTTCTAACTAGACTTCAACCCTATAAGCGCTAATCTACACTTCATATACGCTAGAACACCTAGTTTTATCCTACACCTATATGCACTAAAGAACACCCTATATGCACTATGGAAAGTTTCGAATGCGCTAAAACGTTATTTTTTCCCTAAATCCTTACAAAAAAAGCTTAAAAATTGATCAAATTCATAAAATTTGGAATCATTAAGGATTCAATCTACTCACCAGTGGCCCATACGCGGCTGGTCTCTAGAATCGGTGGGCTCGCTCGAATCTATGCATGTGAAATGGAATCGGCATCTCGCTAAGTCACTATCAAAGCATCAAAATCACTATAGTAAAAGGGTGAAAATGACTTCCACTTTTACCCCTTTTACCTTATATGGGTCAATTAAGGTGGCATTTACCACTTTATTTTTCACTAGGGGCATCTTTTACACCAATTATCGGGAGCTAAATCACTGAATCACTAGCAGAATGTCATCATCCAATCAAGTTTTATTTATCACACTTTCGAAATTCATATCATCATCCGTGATTTACCTCCCGAGGGGGCATCATCAACATCAGCATCAAAAACATATCACGGGCAAAAAAAAAAATTATTTTCTTCAAAGCAATGCATTTCACACATCACTTCAAAGAGGGGCAAAATGTATGTGTATAAAATTGGTCATATCTAATTAATCCTGACATTTAATTAAATATTTATTATTTAATTAATTTCTCTAAAGTCTTCTACATGTAATTAAATTTAATCAATTTAATTATATTGTTCATTCATTTTATTCTCCCACCATAATTGAATAAATTTATTTTATTTAATTATTTCACATATCTACTTGATTAATTAAATAAATACATTTTATTTATTTAAATTAATTATCTTTTGAATTTAATTAAATCTTTTTAATTAAATTTAAATATTTATTTTCTTCTATTTTAAACTTTCTTCTAATTAATTAAATATTTTATTTAATTAATTTCATAATGCATGTTATCCTTTCAAATTTAATTAAATATTTTATTTAATTAAAGATCTTTGCTTTCTTCAAATCATAATTAAATATTTCATTTAATTATGAAATCTTCTTATTTCCTCAAAATCTTAATTGAATATTCATTTGATTAAGAAAAATCTACATGCACCCATAAATAAATAAATGAATTTGATAATTCACTATTTATCTTCTCAATATCTTTCCATTGTATTCTAAAAAAATATGATTTTTCATCATCTCATCTTATCTCTTCCATGAAAATGGAAAAATCCTGCTTTATTCGATTTCTTCTATTTTTCTCTCCAGTCTCACCCACCTTCAACCATTTGATCTATTAGGAAATATTACAGCCGTTAATCAACTTAGCCAATCAAAATCCTCAAAAAACTCTATAAGTACATGTACATATCCAAGCATTGGTTACGATCACACTCACGTAATTACACTTACGCACTTGCATCTTTAGCATTTTAGCAATAATCTTATCAGAGTATAGCAATGATCTTGCATCTTAGTATAGTATGCATTTTAATTTAAATCCCATTCTCTAGTAGTCCATTTCGTTGAGCTTGGCATACAAAATCTAAGAGCAACTTGAATCAACGAAATGCTGGAGATAGAGAGCAATAAAACGACTTCGTAGAAGCTTCCATAAAGAGTTTGTTTATTTTTCTTTCAGTTTATTTGATATAAGGTTTTATTGAATGTGTTTTGAATTCAGTATGATAAGCATATTTTCATACACACAGTAGTAAAAGGAGATTACTCAATTAGGTTTGTTACATATCAATAACTCAATCCAAATGTCATAATGAATAGCCATCAATTATATGGTGAGACAAAACATTCTTTACAGAGCCCAAGTTTTCTCCTAAGTGGCTCTTGATAATAGAACTCTCAATAGCAACCATCTTCAAACATTGAACATATCTCAAGATTTGAATTCTATGCTATGCAGATCTAGAGTTTATAACTACATGCTATTGAGATAATACTTTCTTCAATAATTTGTTGTCATAATATTTAGGCTATTAGTGCATACTGATAATTTTGAGGGCATTAATTACTTTATAGCAAAATGGAGAAGAGTAATGAAGGTTATTCAACCACGGCATGAAGACTTGGGTAACATCATTCTGTTATTTTGTGTTTTCATAATTGGATTGTACTTCATTGTTGTTTAGGAATTTATGGTTTGATTTTATTGATTAATGTCTTCTAACCTTGAATTTTCCTAAGCTACATGTTAAATCTATGCATGATCTTTAGATTTAAGGAGATGTATATTTGATCATGATACCATAAGAAGTTGTGAGCACATAGAGGGATTTTTTGCATGAGATGGTTGTATTTCAAAAAATTGTCATAAGTTTATATCATGTCATGGGTAGTTTGGGGTTAATTTCAATAGGAATTTTGGTAGTGATGTGTTATTGTGCCAATGCAGAGTCTAGATTTATAGTGGACTCTTGGCATGATATGGTTTCTTTTGAGTAAATCTATTAATTGGAGACATATGATCTTTTAATGTGGAAAAAAAAAAAAATTCTATGCTATGCAAAAGTTCTTCAAAAAACACACATAATCTTCTTGTTGCTTGTTATTTTAGCAACCATTGCTAGAAATGGATACGTAAAAAACTAAAATGACAAGGAGTCTTTTGTAACTCAATAGACCAATTTTTCTTGAGTTGTCCTAAAATTCATGAACATTCCACTTATGAAAGTATTTGTAGAATAACCATATCTATTATAATTTAGATGCTAAAAAAAAAAAAAAAAATTCAATTTTTTTATTTTTTTTAAACTCATCTCTAAATTTTGAAATCCCTGAAGTAGTAAACTATTATATTCACAAAAACACCATCAAGCTTGAGGTTTTCTCAAAAATTGGAAGCTCCTAATCAGTCTTTCATTAATCTTAGCTTCAATAAGGTGTAAAAGGAGTATCCAATGCCTTCAAGCAGTCATATTATCTTTACAAATAATAATGGTTTGATTCTTTTAGAAATCTCTATAAATCTCTAAGATGACACCAACAATGAAATGGAGGCCCAAGTAATGCCTAAAAGATAAGGATTCCAAATAATTAAAATAGACGAAGATTCTATAATACTCATCAATTCCTTTAAACAAAAAAATTCCAAAACATAGAAATTGAACAATATTTTTTTTGTTAATTTGACTACTATTGATTCCTTTGAATAATATAGATGCAATCACAGTTCTCTAATACACTAGTAGGCGCCTTGCCCAATTTGACAATTGGCTAGACAAAGAATACATGAGAGCTTAACCAAACATTAGTAGATTGTATTTAAACATTAGGAGGGAGTCTCTGTTGTTTTATATGGAGAATACATCAAGAGGAGACTGAGCATGCAGTCCAGTAAGAATCACTTGAAGCATTCGGAGAAGGTCGGTAACAGTACACGAAGCCACCTGCAGCGGGGAATATTTGGCTTCCAGTTGAGGCTGCGACCCTTGCTAACAGCCAAACAGCCTCCTATGCGTTACAAAAGCGTAGAATAGAGCAATTTTTGGTGGTGGTCAGCGGAAGGCGCCATCAGAGGATAACTTACCACAGCACGATTGAAATGAGAGAAGCAGAAAAATATGACTATGAATATCTTTTCGAAAGTGGCCTATGCAGGTCTCGAACCTGCGACCTTCGCGTTATTAGCACGACGCTCTAACCAGCTGAGCTAATAGGCCACTGTGCAATTGGAGAGAATCCAGAGAAAGAGCTTACCGTAATATATATGTTTATATACTTTGTACACTTTAATTATATGTTAAAACTATTGAAATTATATTCAAATATCAATTGCCAACAGTTGACCTTGGATATATATATATATATATATTGCATTTCCTATCAGTTGTCAATAGTTGAGTTGGAATCAGCGTGAGGGTTTGATCAAGGTATTAGAGGAATTAAGTACACTTACACATCTTAGTACATCAAGTTCTTAAAGATATTATTAAACATTTTTTTTTTGGTGAAATAGTTTTCACAAATGATTTAACTAGTCTAGAAATTGCAACACAACTCCAAATTTCCACTTGATGTTTATTCTACATTGACACTTATATGTCTTATGATCATGGTATTATTGCATGTACCTATGATCATTGTGTAAACCTTATATTGCTATATCATCTTATTCCATTAGGGAGAACCATGCTATCCTAGTGATATATATGCACCTTCTTTTTTACATCAAGCTTCTCAAGCCACCCTTTTAGATTGGGGGCATCTTGTGCTCCCCATTTTGAATTGTGTTATCATTTCTTATCCTTGTATATAATAAGCAATATACCTCTCTCATAGCATTTTATTCTCACATGTTTGATTATATTCTTCGAGATATTTTACAACACTAGATACATCACAACTTCCCATATCCTATTATATGTGCTTGCATTTTGTATCATGTAGTAAGAGTGACATTAGTGACACCAAGCTTTTCCCATACAACACATATAATCTACCTCTAGGGTGGTTTTGACCTCTATGATTTTCCCATATTGGGGGCAACAAGATACGTTGATGATTTACATGATCATGATTAGATTTTTACTTATTTTTGTATTATGTCATTCTATTCCTGAACTTACTTTGTAAATTATTCATGTACTTACTTATACTTTTCATGTACTATTTTTGCTTTACCTTAATTCCTTTCACATGTTTTATGCCAACAATTGCAGGGAAGGTATATATCATCACTAACATTCCTATGTTTAGATTTAAGGTAGTGACTTATGCTACACATAGACTTATCATTATGTCTTGATAGATCTTGATTACATGATATGGCAATTATCCTACAAGTAATATTTTTTGTGTACAAGTAAAATTTTCCAACCCTACTCCTACTTATTCATTATCCTAGATAGTTAAATAAAGCTTGTAATTTGTGCATATTCTACTTATGAGATAAAATATGCTTATTGCAAGTTTTTCTCTATTTTACAAGTTCTTATGAACTATGCATGCTAAGGAGAAGATAAAAACATAAATATATCTAGTTTGATTCTTATTTTTTATGGACTCCAGCTTCTTTTTTATGTCTAAATGTTTACTATAAGGATAAGTGCATGGAAATAGGGAACAAAGTGGGGGCCATGGTGGCCACTTTTTTCTTTCTAAAATAAAATAAACTTAAACTTGGATAATATGATTTGAGATGTTTATACTCAAAATTTGAAGATATGATTAGAATAAAAATAGTATTAGTTTGATTCTAATTTCTAAACTACTAAGGAATTTAATAAATAGTTAATATTAAAAGGATAAAACATCGAGTGTACCAAAAGTGTTCCTATTTTTATCACCACAATAAAAAAAATGTATGGAGTGTACCTCCATTCCTTACATTAAAGTAATTTTAAAAGAACGTGGTGGAAAGATAGGTAAGCTAGTACTATGAGTTGTATACTTCAATATAATTTTTATTACTTGTTTTCATGACTTTTTGAAATAGATGCATCCCAAACTACATCATTGAGTGAAAAAAAATATGTAACTTCAAACAAAAGAATTGAAAATGTACAATTTTTTTGTTGAATTTATATAGAATGAAGTGTGAAACAATCTTGTATAAATTTTTCCAAATTTTGATAAAAGGATAAAAATAAATAAATAAATACATATGTACTTACAAATATGAAGGCACTGGTAGAGTCAAACAAAAATAAACATCTTATTTTATTTAAATAGAGTTCAAAAAATATGGTTCAAAAGCTAGGGAGATTGACATTTTGCTAATGGTTTTGTTAAATTTTATTGTAAAATATATACAATCAATTAGAATGAAGTTTAAAATTCAATTTAATATGAAGCAAATATTTTTTAGTAGCTAAAACGAGCGTCAAAACCTCAATCTTGGATATCCAAGCCTCATAGGTGGAAGTTGAAAAGTTCAAATATAATACAATTGTATTTTATTGAGACAACATCATAGAAATTATTTACAATTCTAGATATATTCTTGATAATATTGAACTGTTGTTTGGGAAGGAATAGCATGGGCATAACATTCTCAAAAATCTACTATTTTTTATTAAAATTGATTTTTCTAATGTTTATGACCATCAATAATGAAATTTTATAGCATTCATGTTTAATAACTTGGATTTTAACCTCATGTTGTCTAGTCTATGAATATTTTTTTTGATAATGCTTGAACTTGTAATACTATAAATGGTTATAAATCCAAACCATTTGTTCTTTTTTATTCCATCTATTGACGTTTCCCTCTTACCCCAGGTCTTTTTGTGCTTGCAATAGAAGGATTTAGTTATTTATTAACCAATGGGATTCTCAAACCTTTGTTAAGGGGATTTCTCTTCCTAATTCTCCCAAAAAGTTGTTCAGTGGTCATTTTTTTATGATTCCTTCCTTTCCCTCATTAACCATGAAAGAAATGTCACAAATCTCTTCATTATATTGACACTTTCTACCAAAACTCTAGTTCAAGTATCCAATGAAAAAATACCCAATGCTATAGGTTTTCTTTTCTTCCTAAGACAAAATAGTTAAATAATTTTAGATTATCTTTAAGATTTTCTTGTCGTCCTAACTTTCCATGATTGAGAATAAACTCAACTATTGAATTAGAAAGCCTCTTTCTTTAGCTAGTAAAATTCAAATTTGATATTTTTTTACCACAAATGTTTATTATTCCTCTTGTTGGGTACCTTTGAAAGCCTCTTATTTGAAGGTTAAAAAGACTCTTACACATTTTTTAGGCACTAAGTCATAGCCATCAAGGATTTCAACATGTTCCTTAATAATATTGTTGTCTTCCCCACAATTTTGGTGGCTTAGGACTACTTGTAATATTTTAGAAAGCTATTTTCTTATGTAGTAACTGGATTCTTAGGGATTGAATAAAATAAAGCATAAAAAATTTATCAGTAGGAATCAAATCAACTCAAGTGTGCCTTCTAAGTAGCCAAGAATATTTGTACTCTTCTCACAAATGAGGGAATCAATTCCTATTCAAGGATATTTTGTCATTTAGATAATTTGGAAAACTTGGGAGGCTATTAAGCCTTGGTTTCTCTAGGTAGGAAATTATTTATATGTAATGAGTTTTCAATCAAACAAAATTCCATTTGTTTGTCTCTTATTTTATTTTGTCAATACCATCCTTTGGTTAAAGTGCCATAAATCCAAGACTTGAATCTTCAAGCAAGGTATTAGAGTGCTACAAAATCTCATTATTAGAGCTACCAATAATTTTATTTCTTGGCTAAAAACTAATATTAAATTCAAGCTAACTAATCAATACCAAGAGATTTTTTAGACTATTATTGATGCTATTCCTCCTAGATGACTCACAATGTTGGGTTAAGATTATTTAGGCCTTAGTAGAATTATTAGAAATGGTATTATAACAAATAATAATATCATCATAAGCATCATAAAGGATATTCATGGATTTATCCTCATCTTCCTATGATTTATTAAGCAAGCAATATTTGAAAACTTTAGTCCTCTCTTGTTATTTGGCATGACTGATTATAATATATCTAGTTTTCTATTATTTGTCCTAAATAGGAATATTTCCTCTATTACATTCTTTGGCAAGGCCTTATGATTGGTTCTTATTTAAATTATCTAGGATTTCTTAATTCCCATTGTCCATTGTGTGGATAATCTAAGACTCTCAAGAATCTCTTCTCATTTTACACTAGAGTCTATAAATATTAGAATTGGATTCATGATTACTTCAAACCTTTTAGGCATGATCCTTTTTCATGGCATATGGTTTTATTAGGGAATTGTTTCAATGTCTCCCTTTCAATTATACCAAGATTTGGCATACTTTTAGGGTGGAAATTATCTTTATCATTTATAAAGATACAAATGCAAATATTATTTATGATGCTTGAATAATTTTTATTTTTCTTTATATACTAAAGCAATGATTTGAAATATTTTCCATGTGTAGATTTAGGTGCAAGATCTAGTAATGTTACACTTGAATTAATACATTTATATGAGTTTTCAAATCACTAAGGTAATTATCTATGCACTCTTGCTAGATTCTCTCATCCCCCCTATTCTCCTCTTCAAGGGTGTTTGGTTTGAAACTTATAGGTTTAGAATCTTAGAAATGTTGTTACACCTTCAGGACATTGTATATCTTTTGGAAGGTAAAATAGGGGTTCATAAATAGACTTAGGATGGTAAAATATCTACACTAAAAGTGGGTAATCTCTTGTACAATTTTATATCAATTTAAACTTAAGCATGCACTTTTAGAGTTATCCTTATTAGTGTTTTGCATCAATATTGACCCCTATTTCTACCACTAGGTCAAAATTAACTAGCTACAACAAGCCTCTAATATTTTTGATAGAATATATTGTACATGTATCTAAATATGATAGTAGGACTATAACTGCTTAAGATAGTTTAATTTGATATAATTTACTAAATATTGACAAGATACAGGAATGCTTGAAATCATTCTGAAAATAGTTTAACGATTTAGGTTTGCTTGAGATTTATCCTTGTTTTTATTACTAAACCATATATAGCTTGTGTTTATCATATTCTACTTCCTATTGCTTTTAAGTTCTAAGGAATATATTTCATTCAATTATGAGTACTCATGATCAACACTTACAAATTTAAAGTCACAACTATTAGTGGTATATTATTAAGAATATTGGACGTTAATCAACAAATGCTATTGCAACTATTGGAAATCATTGGGTCCTTTCACCTAAATATACTTGAATTCTAACATTGTTTTCAAATTTGTTCTACAAGAAAATTATTGTTATTCGTATTGATTTTGACATGCAATTGTGCACTCCTTTGTTCTACATACCGATGACTTAAAAAATCCTCACATGCATGAGAAACTAGGTTTGATTGACTAAACGGTTATAAAAAATGTTAGACAAAATATAATCCTACAAAATTGAATAAGAGACCTGGACCCACAAATGACTAGAAAGTCAAACATTAGAATGTGCTCTTTAAACCTTCCCTAACAATAGGATTAACAGAGTCATATAGTAGGGGAGAGGATCCGGTAGCTGAGCATCCTAACTTCGTGCTTCTCAAAACTTATATGTGAAAATTTTAAATCACTCCCAATTTTTTACAGCAACTTACTTGACAAATCCTCTACTTATAACTAAGGTTTTAGGGACACGTCATCAAATATGATGCTACATCATCATGCTTTTAATCAATGTGTCCAAAAAGGCCCAAAAACAAAGTGAGACCAATACTTGTGCACTAAATCATGTTTTATTGGTACGCTAATGTGGCATCATATGATTTGTTGCTTTTTAGATCTCAGGAATACATTTCATTCAATTATGGGTAGTCATCATCAACACTAACAACTTTAAAGTTACAACTATTGATCTAATATTGTTAAAAATATTGGAAATTAAACCAACAAATACTATGACAACTATTGGAACATGCTCTAATACTGGATCCTCTCCCCTAAATGCCATGAAATAGGACAAGCAAGAAGTTGCACAAGAGTTTTTACAAACACATGCAGCAAAAGGAACTTTCTATGTGGACCATATGTGTTGACACCAAAGACTTTGTAGTGCTACCAGTGAAAGCAAAGGGAACAAAGCATTACAAGATGGATATTGTAAGTAGCAGTAACATGTAGTATAGGGGTGTTGCAAGTTGACAGCAAAATAATGTGACAAGTAGACATGACAGATGATGGCATCAAGAAACTTCCTATGTGAAGAATTTATTAGGAAAAGAGGACAATGAGGAGTACCATGTAATGACAGAAAATACATTAAATAATGAGTGCTTAACCTATAAGACACCGATGGGTATAATTATGCAGGAGAGATTAGCTATGAGAACGAGGAACTAATGAACATGTTATTCAGATTCATAAAGCAAGAGGAGTTTAGTCCAGGAAATGACTTTACAACAAGGACCAAGAGTTTGGTTTAGAATAATAAATGGAGATACGGGGGAACATTGTATGAATAAGGAAACGACGGGTAGCGTCGAGGAATAGAAAAATGTGTTTTTAGAAATCCAGACTGAGGCAGAGATCATGCTGAGAATGTCATTATAGCTGAGAATGTCATTATAGCAGGAAAAGGTGAGTTGTTAATTGATGCCGAGGAAAGGACGAACATAGATTTACAAGACCGCGTGGAGGAATTTGTAAGGCTACAATGAAACAAAGAAGAATTTAGGAGAGAAGAATTTAGGAGTGAAGAACATGGCATTTATGAGACAGTTATATCTTGAGGTAGCGTGTTATGCGCAAGGTTGATGAAAAAGAGTTTATTTGTTAAGTGTACAAACATTTGTGATGATTTGTTTATCCGGTGCATGCCATTTAGGAGAGTTGATTTTGTGAGGAGGAAAATGAGGTTCATGCTAGCGGAGGATAACAAGTATGCTGAGTATATGAAAGAGATCTGGTAGAAAATTAGGCAGGAGGGCAAAGATGAGTGGCTCATGTAGAAAGCATATGGGCGAATGAAAGAAGACGACATTTGGCTCTAAGTTTACTTGTAGCAACACAATCTATGAGCTGCAACACTCTCACTTCTACAATGAATAGAGGCTCAAAAATTTTGTTACCCTGGGAGTTCGCTGGAGGAGCATCATGTCTAGTCTATGGACATCGTACATCTACTGCCATGACTTCAAATTTTAAAGATTGCCGCTTGTTCAGAGAGCTATCCATCAAACTTCCATAATGGCTACAATAATAAATTCTTAGCGTACGTGAGAGGATCGTATGCTATCCGAGTGGGATTTTGGTTGAGTGTTTCATTCACCTAGCATTGACTGCTCGCTTTGCCCGCCCTCAATTTAGAAAGGTCGCAGATTTAATGAGGGAGAATATTTGTTGAAAAGAACATTTTTGAGTTATTTTGAAGCCGTTTCTCTCGATCTATGATTGCATCTATCGTACTAAACACATGTGCAAAGGATTGATATGATCGGGGGAGAGGATCTGGTATCTAGCATATTTCAATAGTTGCTATAGTATTTGTTGATTTAATGCTTAATATTTTTAACAATATTAGACAATAGTTGTGACTTCAAAGTTGTTTGTGTTGATGATGAGTACCTATAATGGAATGAAATGTATTCCTCAGATCTAAAAAAACAACAAATTGTGTGATGTCACATGGGTGCACCAATAAAACATGATTTAGCTTACAAGTATTGGTCTCACCTTTTTTTTAACCTTTTTAGACACCTTGACAAAAGGAATGTTGATGTGACATCATATTTAATGATGTGACCCTAAAACCTTAGTTATAAGGAGGGGACTTGTCAAATAAGCTGCTGAAAAAAATTGAAATGATTTGAAATTTCATGTAAGATTTTGAGAAGTGCTCTCCCCTCAAATAGCAAGAGCGGCCAGCATTAAATGCAGTCATTTTGGTGCTGAAGGGTGATTGGATTTGTAAACATGGAATTTGGGAGTACAAAGGAGAGGTGGCCATTTGAAGTTGTGGGAGCTTCCTCTTCAAGCTACAAGACAAGCAATAGGAACTTGTGAGGGAATGGATTATGAGTAGCAGACCACGTGAGGCAAGTATAAGGAAGCTGCTAGCACTTAAGTCAAAAGGTAACTATTGTGAGAATAGTCTAGAATATGATGCATAAAGAGGAGAGACTGAGAGTTGGCAACCACGTAGGAAGGAGATTCAAAATATGTGTATATGTATGCATGCACACATTTGTGGCTTACAACAAGAGTACCGAGCATGCAGTCCAATCAGAAGCTACCTGCAGGGAGGAATATTTGGCTTCCAATTGAGGCTGCGACCCTTACTAACAGCCATGCAGCCTCCTATCCGCAACGAAAAGGTGGAATAGAGCAATTTTGGGTGGCCCTGAACGATGGCGCCTATTAAAAAATAGAAAACTAAAAGAAAACAAAATGCCAATACACAGATAAAAAATAGAAAATTAATATTGAGCAATGTGCTGTGATTAAAAATCACAAAGGCAGAGAAAAAACTTTATATTTTTATTCATAAATGTACAGCAAATATCTACACAGTTTTATTCAGAAAATATGAAATATATAGAGCAACTATAAAAGTTTCTAAAGTATGTTGGGAAACTTTCCCAACTTAAAATCAAAAACTATGGGAAACTGTCACTTTTACAACCACAAAAAATAGATTTTATTACTATTTTAACATCCTCCCTAAAATCTGATTTATGTGACAGCTTTCATTCCTAAAAGATTCTTCAATCTATTGAAATCTTCCTCTTTCAAAGGCTTTGTCAAAATATCAGCAACTTGATCTTTGGACTTACAATAAGAAAGTTTAATTTCATTATTTCTAACTAGCTCCCTAATAAAATGAAACTTGATGTCTATGTGCTTGCTTCTCCCATGAAAGACTGGATTTTTAGAAAGTGCAATAGTTGATTGATTATCACAAAATATAACTGTTTCTTCCATTTGAGGCTGCAACAATGCTTCCAGCATTTTTCTTAACCAAACTGTTTGACAACCTACTGAAGTGGCTACCACATATTCTGCTTCTGCTGAAGACAATGCAACAATGGGTTGTTTCTTTGAGGCCCATGAAATTACACCTGAACCAAGATTAAAACATACCCAAAAGTACTTTTTCTATCATCTTAATTTCCAGCCCAATCACTATCTGTATAACCAGTTAACTTCAAATCATTCTTCTTTTCATAAAAAATTCCATGATTTGTTGTCCCTTTCACATACCTTAGTATTCTTTTACCTGCTTGTAGATGTGTATCATGTGGATCCTCCATAAATCTGCTTATCAAACTTACTGCATACATAATATATGGTCTTGTTGCAGTTAAATACATTAAACTTCCAACAAAACTTTTATACAAAGTAGAATCTACTTTTTTGCTTTCATCCTTTTTGCTCAACTTCATACCCATGGCAATAGGTGTAATTGTTGATTTACTAATTTCCATTTTAAACCTTTTCAAAATATCATTTGCATACTTTTCTTGTGAAATAAAAATCCCATCACTATTTTGAGTTACTTCAATACCAAGATAATAATGCAACAAACCAAGATCAGTCATCTCAAATTCACCCTTCATTTCCATTGAAAAATCTCTAAGCATGTTTTCATTATTTCCAGTATAAAGCAAATCATCAACATAAATGCAAACTATCATAACATCTCTTTGCTGATTTTGTTTTAAGAATAAGGTGGGCTCATAAGGGCATTTTTCAAAACCATTTTTCAAAAAATATGATTCAATCCTTTCATACCAAACTCTAGGTGCCTGTTTTAAACCATACAAAGCTTTCTTTAGTTTGAGCACTTTACCTTTTTCACCATTAATCTCATAACCAGGTGGTTGCTCAATGTAAATTTCTTCCTCCAATACACCATTCAAGAATGCTGATTTTACATCCATATGAAAAAGTTTCCAACCCTTTTGAGCTGCAAGAGCTAAAATCATACGAATAGTATCCATTCTAGCAACAAGTGCAAAAACTTCATTATAATCAATACCTGATTTTTGTTTGTAGCCCTTCACTACCAACCTGGCCTTGTATTTATTCACTTTACCTTGCTCATTGTACTTTGTTTTATACACCCATTTTACTCCAATTGGCTTTTTATGCTCAGGAAGATCTGCAATTTCTCAAGTTTGATTATTTTCTATGGCTGCAATTTCTTCATTCATAGCTTTAATCCATTTATCATCATTTATAGCTTCTTCAAAAGTAATAGGATCACTATCAGCAAAAAATGCAAAATGACAAGTATCTTCATTTACCTTTGATGTTTCTTGATATATGTCAGACAAGCTCCTTATTTTTTGCCACCTTTTTGGAGATACAGAGGTGGATGATGAAACATTACCATGACTAGGTGGAGATGAAGAAGAAATTCTTCTTAATGCTGATTGTTGAATGCTACTACTAGCTCCTGTGTTTGCAACTTCATCTTGAATATTAACTTGTTGATATTTCTCTTTCAGATTCCAACTCCACTCCTGATTTTCAATAAACATTGCATCTCTACTTATCACCAACTTCTTTGTCTTAGGATTGTACAACCTATATGCTTTAGATTCTTCACTGTACCCAACAAAGATACATTTTTCTTCCTTATCATCCAATTTACTTCTAAGTGCATCTGGAACATGAGAATAAGCAATACAACCAAAAATTCTTAGATGATCTACCCGAGGTTTGTATCCTCCCCATGCTTCTTCTGGTGTCATGCCCCAAACTGAATTTGTAGGACATCTGTTCAAAATATAACCTGCACAACAAATTGTTTCTGCCCAAAAATCTTTTGGTAAACTCTCAACTTTAAGCATACTCCTTACCATATTTAAAATTGTTCTGTTTTTCCTCTCAGCTACACCATTTTGATGTAGTGTATACCTTGTTGTTAGCTTCCTTTTTATGCCATTTTCAATACAAAAATTATGAAAATCATGAGAAATATACTCTCCACCCCTATCAGTCCTTAGAATTCTGAGAAAATAACCACTTTGCTTTTCAACTGATTCTTTAAATTCTCGAAATTTCTTGAAAGTATCTGATTTATTTTTCAAAGGATAAACCCAAAGTTTTCTACTGTAGTCATCAATAAAGGTCAAAAAATATCTCATACTACATAATGAAGCAACCTCTATTGGACCACATAGATCTGAATGAACTAGCTCCAATGGCTCTGAAGCTCTCCAAGAATCCCTTATTGGAAAGGGTTCTTTATGATGCTTTCCAACAATACAACCTTCACATTCTTCATCTGGTTTTTGGATAAGTGGTAAACCTGCTACCATGTTCTTTTTTATGCAAAAGATTTAGTCCACCAAAATTCAAATGACCAAATATAAGATGCCATAACCACTGTGTATCTTTTACAAGAGCACTGAAACTTAAATGTATATTGTTTCTGATACTAAGAGAAAACATCCTATTAGCAGTCATGGGTATTTTGGTTATCATCTGGTTTTTGCCATCAACAATAATGCATGAGTCCTTTTCAAATTTGACAATGTGGCCTTTTTGCACAAGTTGACCTACACTTAACAAATTATGCTTTAAACCTGGCACATAAAATACATCACCAATATATTTTTTCTCACCTTGTTTTGTTGTAATTAATATCCTCCCTTTTCCCATGACTGATGCAATTGTATCATTTCCCATCTTTACTTCAGATTTGATGTACTCATCCAAATTCTGAAACAACTCTTTGTATTCTATCATATGATTGCTGCAACCACTATCAACATACCATTTGTCATCATTTACTTTCTCCTTTGTGTTGCATGTTAGCAAAACATATCCTTCTTGCCCTTCACCTTCATTTGCAAACTGGGCTTCCTCTTTACTTTCATCTGCAATCTTTTTTCTACATTCAGCTGCAATATGTCCATACTTTTGACAATAATAACATTGAATAGATGATTTATCATACCTCTGAAAACCTCTACCTCTTTGCTGAAAATTTTCTCTGCCTCTACCTCTTGCTTGAGTGTAACTACAATTTTCTTCATCACTTCTATTACTTCTTTGACCTCTGCCTCTTTGTTGAAAACGTCCTCCTCTTCCTCTTGAGTTTCTACCTCTTCCTCTTTGTGCTGAAGATGATTCTGGTGCAACTTCTTTTTCTTTCAAAGATACTTTGCTTTTTAAAACTTTCTCAAGTGGCTCCTTTGTTGATTTATTTAATCTTTGTTCATGTGTGTATAATGAACCCATAAGCTCATCTACAGATAAAGTGGTTAGATCTTTTGATTGTTCAATAGCTATAACTACAGGATCATATTTTGTAAGCAAACTTCTTAAAATCTTTTCAATAATTTTTTGATCATTCATAACCTCACCATTTATTTTCATCTGATTAACTATCCCCATTGTGCGAGTAAAGTAATCTCCTAAATTCTCAAAATCTGACATTTGTAAAATTTCAAAATCTTTTCTAAGCATTTGTAAACGAACTGCTCTTACTCTTTCTGTACCTTGAAATAATTGTGCAAGAAGATCCCAGGCTTTTTTGCTGTTGAAATAGATGTAACTCTTGGAAGGAGAGTCTCATCAAGACCCTGCACAATAAACAATAATGCTTTCTGATCTTTTTTTCGATTATTCTCCAATGAAATTCTTTCATTTTGTGTGAGTGCTGCCAATGCTACTGCATCTGCTGGTTCTGAATACCCATTTTGCACAAGGTCTCATAACTCCTGTGATCTAAACAAAATCTTCATTTGAAAACTCCAAAAATCATAATTTTTTCCATTAAATTTAGGAATCTGCAACTGTGTACTGTTAGCATTCATTGCCATTTCGAACCAAGTTCTGATACCATATATTAAAAAACAGAAAACTAAAAGAAAACAAAATGCCAGTACACAGATAAAAAACAGAAAATTAATATTGACCAATGTACTATGATTAAAAATCACAAAGGCAGAGAAAATACTTTATATTTTTATTCATAAACTATGGAAAACTGTCCCATTTACAACCACAAAAAACAGATTTTATTACTATTTTAACAGCACCATCAATATTGTTTTCGGGACAGGAGAACCTACTCCAGCACGATTGAAATGCGAGAAGCAATAAAATATAATCATCAAAGTCCTTTCTATAGTGGCCTATGCAGGTCTCGAACCTGCGACCTTCGCGTTATTAGCACGACGCTCTAACCAACTGAGCTAATAGGCCTCGAGATTTTATTACTTTGACCAAGAGTATGAATTTTAGTACGATTATAAAAAATAATGACAATTGCTCGTCAGATGCAAATTCCAATTCGCTGTTGCAGAAAGAACTGCAGTTGCTGTGCAAAATTAAAACAGGAAAACAGTAAATAGCTTATACATCGCTGTGGGCCTCGATCGAACCCACAAGCTCACACCGCAAAATGGACGTTTATATACAGTGATAACTTACTGTATAAATTAATTATATGTTAAAACTATTGTAATTGCATTTAAGTATCAGTATTATATAAATATGCATAATTCTTTTAAAATATAAAAATATATAATAATTTTTCTATTTGTATATTCATTTGCTAGAATTATATGTAATTTTAATATTAGATTTAAGGTTAGGATTAAAATTTAGATTAGAGTTGGAATTAAGGTCAAGGTTAGGGTTAGAATTAGGATAGAATTAGGGTTTGATCAAGATATAAGAAAGATTAAGTAGATTCAGGGTTAGGATTAAAATACGATTAGAATTGAAATTAAAGTTAAGATTAAGATTAGAATTAGAAATCATAAGAAAAACTAAATACACTTAAACATCATAACACACCAAATTCTTAAAGACATTCTTCAACATCACAATAGATGCAATTCCATATATGCTACAAGTTAGAGTAGTAGAACACAATAGAGAAATGCTAACAATGGGAACGGGTGAGAATCACTTGAAGCATTCAAAGGTCTGTAATAGTGCAGGAAGATACTTGTCATGAGGAATCACTTGAAGCATTGAGGTTTGTAAAGGTCGTAAATGTCGATGAAATGGAATTAATTTTGGCACATTTCTCAAAGATAATGATCATTGTTCATTGGATGCAAATTCCAATTCATCGGGGTAAAAGATATAGTAGTTGAGCATTCTAGGGGAAAGGACTCAGTATTTGAGCATGTTCCAATAGTTGTGATGTATGGTTGAAGATGTTTGCATCTACAACCTATTTTATCTTAATTTTGTAACATTATTATGCATTTATCAACATAATTTGCATGTAGAAATAAACGGTTTTCAAAAGTACAATGGTTTCTTAGTATTGAGATTCAAAATAAGATTGTAAATCACTATAATTAGTTAACGCTAAGGTTAAATTCCTAACCATAAGGTTAAATTCCTAATGTTGGAAAGTAAAATGGGCTTCAATATTTCAAAGTATAATTATAGCTTTATTTATAATATTGAAGCCCATTTTACTTTCCAAGTTTTTATACTCCCAACCATCAATACCCCAAGAAAATTCTTGATCATGGATCTATCTTAGAGTAAATCTCTAATGGACACATAACCCCAAGAGGAAAGAAAGCTTGGCAAGAGTCCTAAGTCAAGACATAACCCTATTCATTACTCTATCAAGTGAAATCTAAGTCATTGATTCAACAAAGTTAATTATGTAGTGATGTCTATCCACTAAGTGGAAATCTAAATGTTTCCATTGTAAAAACTATAATTTAAATTAGGTTAAATTAATATTACAAGGAGCCTCAAATCCAATAAGATTTTTAACAATAAAGAAGTGTAAAATCAAAACTTAAGATCTTAAGTAAAATCAAATTTAAAATATCCACACCTATAAGGAATTTTAAATATAATCATATGTCAAGATTGAAATTGAGCGCTCTAATAAGTTTAAAAAAAGTAAGGATAATTATGTCTGTGGTATGCTATTATACATAATGTCATAATACTTTTAGAATTAAGAGAATGATCATGTCAAAATTTATGAAGTTCCTACATTTGTGGCAAGTACTAGTGGATTTTCTAACTATCGATGCCCCAACTGAATCTATATCCACTGATTTGATCAACTTAATCTTCACACATGTTCATAGATAAATGATAGTTGGAAGATAACTACTAGTAAGTTCAAACTTGAGTGCACAACTTAGTCAAATTTAGTGGATGGCTTAGGTCCATGGAACTCTACAGATAAATCCTTTAAGTTCCAAAACCAAGCTCCCAAATACATTAGGATTGATAATATGTCCGTACCTAAGATGTTGAGGGTCAAGAAACCTAACAATTGGGAGCATGTCATGTGTTTTTAATGCTTTATATGACCTTTTCATCCATTGAGCCCACAAAACGAAGGCCATTAAATTTTTATACCTAGACACCTACTTAAACTAGGTTGTATAAAATTCTTTCACATCCATAGGCATAATTGAAGTATATTAATATGATCAGGATTCATGAATGTGAGAATATACCAATTGGATTTGGCCACATGTTCCCATACCAATTCTATTAAAATTTAATGGTTCAACCCAAATTAAATTTTACCATAAAATCCATCTCTCAAATGTCACCCTGTGTTAAGATAAAATAAGGACTTTTTAAGACCTAGATAGGAATGCCTAAGCTCAATATCATTATCAAACCTAAGAATCCAAGTATGTTGATCCAAGAGAACTACATATGGTATCAAAGCATGGTTTATTTAACTAAGAGCCTAATATGACATTAAGGAAAAAAAAATTAGCTCTAATTTTGAGAATGATTAGGGATTGATCATGCAGCTACTCTATTGGTACAAGTAGTAAGAAAGCTAAAGTTCAAAAGTTAGTCATTTTTAGTGTATCAATAGGAAATATTTTTTATCATTGTGGTTTCATTGGTTTAATTTCAACCATGAGGAAGAAGAAGAGAGAAAATGGTAGAAGGATAGGAATGGTTCGTAGATGAGTTACTAAGCTCTAAGATGGAGGAAAAATACAAAGGGTGTTGGTAGTAGAGAGAAGCCAAAAAAATGGAAAATAAAATACCAAATCAATTGCAAAATAAATACTCCTCATTCAACATGAAATAACAAACTGAATGTTTTCAAGGAAACTAACAAAATTTATAGTTGGATAGCATTAGAATGAGCAAAATAGGAGCCTAAAAGTGGGATGGGATCTTATAAATTCTAAGGAAGAATCCATCTAAATAATTTTTTAATTAAAAATCCATGTCTTAAAATTCATCATTCTAGATTCTTTCCAAAAAACTATTTTTCTTTTCTTTATTGAATAGAAGCATGCATGCTTATGATAACATTCCATTTTAAAATCAAGTAAAGAAAATTTGTTAGCCATAAATCATAAGTCTTTTGAAAATGATGAAATGAATCTCCCATTATAAAATTTTGACATGAATAAAGTACAAGAACTCAATATTCTTAATTTAGTTGCGATTAAGGATTATAAATAAATATTAGATGTGACATATGAGATTTAGTTTTCACTACCATTTTCTAAGTATGCAACTAATGCAAAAGAATTCAATTTCTATCTTACCCCTTTTTCTTGTAAAAATATAGACATATTGAGTAAACAAATATCACAAAGATCATTACAACAGTCAAATATAATTGTAGTTAGATTTACGAAATCAGAGATAATATTCATTTATCTTTATTATAAATAGAGATTAATTAATTTATAGATTGTAGGAACATATGTTACCAATTTATTATTGAAGTGTAGATTATTTTTATTAGAGGCCAACCCAAGTATCAATCCTACTTTTTATCCTCTCCACCATTATAATGAGGTATTCAAATTCATATGGGTGTTGTTGAGGTGTGTTTTCATTCAAAGGTTTTGAACCCATTTGATTGGTGTAGGGCTTCTACCATCTAAGAAATTTTGTAGCTAATTTCTAGAACCAATCCTAGAAAATGATGGAATACACCACTTAGCTAATCTACAAAAATTATGACATCCACCAATTGGCCAATCTAGAACTCAATATCACTATATTGACCAATTGACACATTCACAAGAATGCATACATATAGACAGAAAGAAGTCTCTAAACATTTGAGTCATAGTTATATTCAACATACTTTGGAGGGATACAACCACTTCAAAGGGCCCTAGCACATGCCAACAAGGAAATACCTTGATCATAATGTAACATCTTGTTATTCCAAAGCAACACTACCCAACTTTAAACTAGTATATTAATCATCCTAAGAGCACCTTGGTAATCAACATAATAATTGCAACAAGACACACTATTCAACATATAATTGAAAAAGAAAATGCCCCATCTCTACTAGGATGACCATCATTTGGATTTTGGATTCACAAAATAACTATTGTGTTACTTTGTGCATGAATGACCATGGATCAATTCTCTCTATAAAATGGCAACTATACAACTCATGAATTCACAAACATAAAATGATATACTCACACAACAACCACATTGAGAACTCTAGCCTTAGCATATATTGTCATAGTTGAAAAACATCACAAGTTACACACATACATTTGCATATCCATAAAAGATTTTTCTAGTAGTTTCAAATTGAGCAAATATTTCATCTAAACCTTCCTCAACTCCCTTAATCTTAGATATCCTCACTAGTTTGCATGGGGAATTGTAGCTACAATTACCCATGGTATGAAAATTACTCTAGAAGTTGAATATATAGGTTTTAAAATACATGTCTACCAAGCAGTTGTAACTACCTTTGACAAAATTCCTCTACTATTTATGCTTTGATGTATGTCATACCATGTTCCAAGCTCCCATTTGGGCGCAAATGCTAGGAGTCCATGGTGGCAAGGATTTTAGAGTCTGGTTTTACACTAGCCAATTGCATTTGGTTGGAAGTTTCTAAAGCCTTTTCAACAACCCATTTTGTTAATATCCTACAATCAAGGTGTGTCCATGAAAACATTGCATAGGTGTGTCCATGAGAACATTGCACTTGAGGCATTTTGTCAAACAATTTAGGTGCCTTGTCTATGCTTCCACATTTTGCATACATGTCTACTAGACTATTCCCAACTCTAATATCTGACGTAAATGACCCTTCCATTATACTTAAATGAACGTCCATACCTTATGCCAAAGCTCCTATTTTGGCACAAGCCATAGGTACGCTAACAAATGAAGATTGGAGTTAGTTGCATATGGAGATCTTACGGATAGGAAAAATAGTTCAAAAATTTTAAACTTACTCGAGATTAACAACCAACAGAATGAGGAACAAGCAGCAGGATGGGTTAGGAGAGCCCCACAGACAGCCACCTAAATGGTCAACGCTTAGAATGCGCTGGTTAAGCTTAACCCAACCTTTTAACGGTCGGAAATTGTTGATTTATGTAATTGATGTGCAGAGGGGAGTGTAAGAAAGATGGAGAGAGAGGAAAGAAGGATAGAAAAGGGGAAGTTGCACGCTGGAATAGGAATGAAAGGAAGCTTTAGGGAAGAAGTAAGACTAGCAGCGAAAAGAAAGTCTAAAATGAGCCAGGAGGAGTGATGCTAAGGCAAGGAGAACGCACTAGAGGGAAGAAGTCGCCATTGTCCACCGAGTGGGATTTGGTTTGTAGGTCCATGAAGTGAGAATTAGCAAGAACAGAGCATGAGAGAGATGCTCCACAGGGGACAAGAATATGTTGATGCCAAGTGAGATTAGGAAGATTCACGTCCCTAGTTTGTATGAATGATTGACGTATACACCTGAAAATTGTAATTTCTATTTATGGTAATGAAAAATAGTCAATTTATTGCCTCTCTGTGTTGGAAACTTGGATGCTATTTCTTATCATTTATTTGTGGTTCAGGTTTTCACTTCCCTTGTTAAATATTGGTTGATTTGCTTGCGGTTCCTCCCTTGATGAGTTAGTATATATTTTTAAATTTTGATAAGTCAATTTAGAGTGAGCTGTTAAAAAAAAATGTGTACACGAATGCATGTGTGCGTTTGTGGCTTACAACAAGAGTACCGAACATGCAGTCCAATTGAGGTTGCAACCCTTGCTAACAGCCAACCTCCTATCCGAAACAAAAGAGTGGAGTAGAGCAATTTTGGGTGGCGCTGAGCGATGACGCCCTCAATATTGATATCAGGAGAGGAGAACCTACGGTAGCATGATTGAAATGCGAGAAGCAATAAAATATAATTTATCAACGATTTTTTTTCAAATGGCCTATGCAGGTCTCGAACCTGCGACCTTCGCGTTATTAGCACGACGCTCTAACCAACTGAGCTAATAGGCCAGAGATGGACATTCTTAGCGGAAAGGAATTGATTTTCGGAAAGTCCAATTCACCGGGAGAACATATGGTACTCGGGCATTCTCATTCTAATTTTTTAGGTAATTTCAAAATCATTTTCAATTTTCTTATCAGTTTATTTGACAAGTTTTTGTTTATAAGAAAGAAAAAGAAATATAACTGTTGTGCAAAATTTAAACAAGAAAACAGTAAATAGATTTTATGTTATATAGGTCTCATCCAAACCACAAGCTCACCATACCACAATGTGAACGTTTATATACAATAACAACATTCTTTATAATCTAATTATAAGTTAAAACTATTGTAATTGTATTTAAATGTCAATAATTGATCTTGGATAAACTATATATAAACTAGCAATTGCACCTTTGGGGTGCAATGGGTACGTTGAAGACAATATAGTGAATTTTGTGTTAATTTTGATAATTAGAAAGAGGGAGAACTCATTTATAGTTGTAAAGTTGAAGTTGTGTGAGTTGAGAACAAGCAAAAGTTTGTGAGGAAATATTTAGTGTAACTGAGAATGTATTAAGTTTAACATATGAAGATGAAAATAGCTTTGGCAACCATTGCATTTACAGCTTAAGATGTATATGGTCAATATAGCTATCATCTGTCGTGCCATACTCATTACAGGAGATACCCATTTCTAGAAACTCATTATATTTTACATGGGAAGTCAGAGAGAAAGCCTAACAACTCTATAGTATTGAATGTGAATAACAAATATTGGTGTCTATAAACTTTTTGTTTCTCCAATGTAATGAAAGGTAAAAATGACTATATGGAAGAATCAAAGCATGTGTTTAGATTATAAAGGTGTCCTTAAAACAACAATAAAGAGTAATTTAGATAATATAATGATATTAAAATAGCCATAAACAGAAATTTAGATTATGAGTGCTATCAAGCAGCAGGAAACAAAAATTTAGATGATATGGATGTTAAAACAACAATATAAAGTAACTGAGATTATATGAGTGCTATTAAAACAATAATAAACAGTAATTATATTGATTTGAGTGCTATTAAAATAGGAATAAAAAGTAATTTAGATTAAATGAGTGTTATTAAAATAGCAATAAAAAATAACTTAAATTAAATGAGTGGTATTAAAGTGCAATCTCAAGCAATTCAGAGTGTATAGATTCTCTTAAAACAACAATAAATGGTAACTAAAATAATACAATTGTGAGCATCAGGTCTATGCACATAATATCTCCATAAACTTCTTTAGTGTGGCTTTTGAGATTCGTGTGTTAGTCGTGGATGTAGAAAGTTGTGAGCCACTCTGAAAATAGCTTTGGCAACCATTGCATATACAGCTTTAGCTGCAGCTACAATACATTAAATAGTAAATAATAATGTTAGAAAACTATCACAAAAATAGCGTTAAGAACAAGGAAAAGAGAAAAAACCAAAATTTTCCCATTCCATCCAAAATTAGATTTGTAGGAAATAGCAAAGACGAGCATTATAGTTAGAAACACTTTCAGAGTTTAGCATTGCACATAGTAGGGCAAAGACTACAATAAACAAAAAACAAGTGACTTACCTCAAGATTCTGCACAAATTATGTCGTGTTGAAAGCAGAAATCGCTTAAAAGTGAGAGAAACCAAAACCAATCTCCCTAGAGCTGCTACTTCAATCTATTCACAGTAAACAAAAAGTAGATATAAGAATATCAGAGTTTACCATTGCATATACTACAACACATACTTCCTGATATACTTATTTATCTTCTCTGAATTGGATTTCCAAACTAATCTTGATTCCTCTCTTTTGCTAATATGAGTATAATTTTGTGCTTATGATCTATGCATACAATTCCACTTGATGAACAATCATTAACAACTTCTAGACATTTTCTATGGAGTCTTAACTCTATTTTTTCTTCTATTTTTCCTTTCTCCAAAATTACCTTTTTTTTTTCCATCTCATGAGTTACATGTAAAGGAATGAGTATGTTGTTATTTATTTTGAGTGATTAATTAATATGGGAAATTTTAAAGCAAGAGATAGCTAGTGGTGTTAAATTCTAAGCTGCTAATAACCTAAAGTTGAATCATTGCAAATGGGTGTAAATAAAAGTCATTGTCTATTTATAGTTTCACTTTCTTTTACACAAGAGCCTCGAAGCAATGATAATGGGAAAGTGTCACATTTAGCATGGCAAAACTATGATGATTTCAATGAGTTATTTTGGTAACACTTATTTCTGGTGTCATCTATAATGTCAATCATGGATTCATATTGTAATAATAGAAAAAAAAATCTATCTCTCTAGTTGCATTTCCCCCTGCATAGGCATATTTCTTTAGCCTTTGGTGACAGGCATAGTCCATTTCCACTCTACTTTCTATCTAACAGTATTAGGTCAATTGATTATTTTACCAAAGCATTTTTCCTCTTCACCAAAGAATTATGTGGACATCTGGTATTTTTTCTGCAAACATCAAAGAGGATGAATTAAATTTATGGCCAGCTAAAATTCTTGCTTTTCTTTGTCAAAAAGCTATCCAATGTCAATGGCATTTGGGTGAACTCCAAGATTTACAATTTGCTCAAGACAATTTAACTAAAATCTTCTTGTTTCTATTAAATCATGAATTCAAGAAAAGTAATGACCCACTAATGTAAGTTTATTACTATTTCAGTTTTCATAAGATGAATGTGATATGATTCTTTCTTAATCAGTATTTTATA
>VDFB02355175.1:105985-119988 GCA_007258455.2 Sequoia sempervirens
CTACGGTAGCATGATTGAAATGCGAGAAGCAATAAAGTATAATTTATCAACGATTTTTTTTCAAATGGCCTATGCAGGTCTCGAACCTACGACCTTCGCGTTATTAGCACGACGCTCTAACCAACTGAGCTAATAGGCCAGAGATGGACATTCTTAGCGGAAAGGAATTGATTTTCGGAAAGTCCAATTCACCGGGAGAACATATGGTACTCGGGCATTCTCATTCTAATTTTTTAGGTAATTTCAAAATCATTTTCAATTTTCTTATCAGTTTATTTGACAAGTTTTTGTTTATAAGAAAGAAAAAGAAATATAACTGTTGTGCAAAATTTAAACAAGAAAACAGTAAATAGATTTTATGTTATATAGGTCTCATCCAAACCACAAGCTCACCACACCACAATGTGCACGTTTATATACAATAACAACATTCTTTATAATCTAATTATAAGTTGAAACTATTGTAATTGTAATTAAATGTCAATAATTGATCTTGGATAAGCTATATATAAACTATCAATCGCACCTTTGGGGTGCAATGGGTACGTTGAAGACAATATAGTGAATTTTGTGTTAATTTTAATAAATAGAAAGAGGGAAAACTCATTTACAGCTATAAAGTTGAAGTCGTGTGAGTTGAGAATAGCAAGTAAAAATTTGTGAGGAAATATTTAGTGTAACTAAGAATGTATTAAGTTTAACATATGAATATGAAAATAGTTTTGGCAACCATTGCATTTATAGCTTAAGATACAGATGGTCAGTATAGCTATCATCTATCATGCCATACTCATTACAAGAGATACCCATTTCTGGAAACTCATTATATTTTACATGGGAAGTCAAAGAGAAAGCCTAACAACTCTATAGTATTGAATGTGAATAAAAAATACTGGTGTCTATAAACTTTTTGTTTCTCCAATGTAATGAAAGGTAAAAATGACTATATAGAAGAATCAAAGCATGCGTTTAGATTATAAAGGTGCCCTTAAAACAACAATAAAGAGTAATTTAGATAATATAATGATATTAAAACAACCATAAACAAAAATTTAGATTATGAGTGCTATCAAGCAGCAGGAAGTAAAAATTTAGATGATATGGATGCTGTTAAAACAACAATATAAAGTAACTGATATTATATGAGTGCTATTAAAACGATAATATACAGTAATTATATTGATTTGAGTGCTATTAAAATAGGAATAAAAAGTAATTTAGATTAAATGAGTGTTATTAAAATAGCAATAAAAAATAACTTAAATTAAATGAGTGTTATTAAAGTACAATATCAAGCAATTCAGAGTGTATAGATTCTCTTAAAACAACAATAAATGGTAACTAAAATAATACAGTTGTGAGCATCAGGTTTGTGCACATAATCTCTCCATAAACTTCTTTAGTGTGGCTTTTGAGATTCATGTGTTAGTCATGGATGCAGAAAGTTGTGTCACTCTGAAAATAGCTCTAGAAACCATTGCATATATAGCTTCAGTTGCAGCTGCTATACATTAAACAGTAAATAATAATGTCAGAAAACTATCACAAAAATAGTGTTAAGAACAAGGAAAAGAGAAAAAACCAATTTTTTCCCATTCCATCCAAAATTGGATCCGTAAGAAAGAGCAAAGATGGGCATTATAATTAGAAACACTGTCGGAGTTTAGCATTGCACATAGTAGGGAAAATACTACAATAAACAAAAAGCAAGTGACTTACCTCAAGATTCTGCACAAATTATGTCGTGTTGAAAGCAGAAATCGCTTAAAAGTGAGAGAAACCAAAACCAATCTCCCTAGAGTTGTTGCTTCAATCTATTCACAGTAAACAAAAAGAAGATATAAGAATATCAGAGTTTACCATTGCACATACTATGGCACATACTTCCTGATATACTTATTTATCTTCTCTGAATTGGATTTCCAAACTAATCTTGATTCCTCTATTTTGCTAATATGAGTATAATTTTGTGCTTATGATCTATGCATACAATTCCACGAAAAATCATTAACAACTTCTAGAAATTTTCTATGGAGCCTTAACTCTATTTTTTTCTTCTATTTTTCCTTTCTCCAAAATTACCTTATTTTTTCTTTCCATCTCATGAGTTATGTGTAAAGGAATGAGTATGTTGTTATTATTTTGATTGATTAATTAATATGGGAAATTTTAAAGCAAGAGATAGCTAGTGGTGTTAAATTCTAAACTACTAATAACCTAAAGTTGAATCATTGCAAATGGATGTAAAGAAAATTCATTATCTATTTATAGTTTCACTTTCTTTTACACAAGAGCCTCGAAGCAATGATAATGGGAAAGTGTCACATTCAACATGGAAAAACTATGATGATTTCAATGAGTTATTTTGGTAACACTTATTTCTGGTGTCATCTATAATGTCAATCATGGATTCATATTGTAATAATGGAAAAAAACATTCTATCTCTCTAGCTACATTTCCCACTGCATAGCCATATTTCTTTAGTCTTTGGTGATAGGCATAGTCCATTTCCACTCTGCTTTCTATCTGATAGTATTAGGTCAATTGATTCTTTTACCAAAGCATTTTTGCTCTTCACCAAAGAATTATGTGGACATTTGGTATTTTTTCTGCAAACATCAGAGAGGATGAATTAAATTTATGGCCAACTAAAATTCTTGCTATTCTTTGTCAAAAAGCTATCCAATGTCAATAGCATTTGGGTGAACTCCAAGATTTACAATTTTCTCAAGACGATGTAACTAAAATCTTCTTGTTTCTATTAAATCGTGAATTCAAGAAAAGTAATGACCCACTAATGTAAGTTTATTACTATTTTAGCTTTCATAAGATGAATGTGATATGATTATTTCTTAATCAATATTTTATAGAACTAGGTTAATTGTCAGGTTTATACTCTTATGCACATTCCCCCTTAATTAGTTTGTAAGAATACAGTTAAGTACAATCAAAGGAATTGTAGCAATCACTATGTCCATTGAAATGCAAGTCACTGAATCAATGCATGTTTTTTATTGCATGTTTAGTATTTTTTGAAATTTAACATCTTTATCTTTGCTGATAAAAAAAATACAAACATGTGAATAGTGATACCTTGGACTACTGAGTGGATTTTGTTGGATGATTGTCACTCTCAAACCAAATTTTTCCTGATAAATTATGGAATAAAAACAAGGGTGGTTAGAACTAACACCCACTCTTTAATTTTGTCAAAACTGATTCAATGAGAAACAAATTTGGCACTACAAACATTCACCGCACTTTACTAAAATCTTCTTGTTTCTATTAAATTGTGAATTCAAGAAAATTAATGACCCACTAATGCAAGTTTATTACTATTTCAGCTTTTATAAGATGAATGCGATGTGATTCTTTCTTAATCAGTCTTTTATAGAACCAAGTTAATTGTTAGGTTTATACTCTTCTGCGCATTCCCCCTTAAGTAGTTTGTAAGAGTATAGTTAAGTACAGTCAAAGACATTACAACAATTATTGTGTCCAGTGAAATGCAAGTCATTGAATCAATGCATGTTTCTGATTGTGTTTAGTATTTTTTGAAATTTAACATCTTTATCTTTGCTGATAAAAAAATTACAAACATGTGAACAGTGATACCTTGGACTAGTGATTTGATTTTGTTGGAGGATTGTCACTCTCAAACCAAAGTTTTCCTAATAAAGTTTGGAAAAAAAACAAGGATGGTTGAATGAGAAGCAAATTTTCCACTACAAACATACACCGCACTTTTCTCAAAGTGGGGATGCTGAAAAGAAGCATTGACTCATACTCTAATTCATATTTTGGAATGCTTTGATACAGAAGTAATAGTTGATGTTAGTGGAAAGCTTCAGTAAAACAAAAGCTAGTTTGTTAACTCTTACTATAGTACATATAATTAGACACAAGAATCTGAGTTATTAGCTCTTTTTGATAGAACCATCTTGAGTGTTGCTTGTACAAGAATCTGTTGGTGTAGGTTTTTCATTTTCCTTATGTTTGGGGTATTTATTTTTTCCTACACATTATTTAAGCTTGCTTAGGTTTATTAGATGTGATCATCACATGGAAAAATACAACAACTACATGTGTCACTCTCTCCCCACACATGGGTATTTGAGTTACACATCCTCTTTTGGCTTGTTGTGCCACCTCTCATAACCACTATTTTGTTTTTACCTGAGTAATTTATGGGGTAGTTGGGTTTGTCACCCTCTTTTGGATTTATGTGCCACCTCTTTCCTGTCTTCAATTGAGGAGGTTATGCCACATGTCTTGTCATTTACCAAGTAGGTGATAACCTCCCACCTTTTATGGGTAGGAGTTAATTTGCACCTCTTGGATGTGTTTTCCCTTATTCTTCTATATATTGAGCACTCTCCTCTCACCTCCACAAGTTCAACTGATTCAGCTAGTTCAATGATCGTTCTATGAGAGTGATGAGAGTCTTCTCCAAATTCTCTTGCAGTGTTGTCTCTATTTTCTCTCTTTCTCTCTTTCAGATTTCTTCTCCATTATACTATTTTGATTTTCAATCATTTGTTGGCTAGAGTGTAAAAGATCTACTACTAACAACAGATGGGTATGTGTAGGATCATCATGGAAAAAACAAGCCCTTAAGTGGCAAAAAATTTAGAAAAATTAGAGTTAGGAAACTTGACGTAAAATTTTGAATAAGTTATCTATATTATTTCAAAAATATGCAAGAATAGAATCTGTAGAAAATTGAATATAGTTCCTAAACTACTAGGTTTATTTTATTTATTTTTAAATCTATTTGGTGAAAATTTGAAATTTCAATGTAGTAGTACTTAAATTTCAGGGAAAAAATAAGAAGTAGGTGTCTGTTTGACCACTCTAACCACAATAAAATGATAATATTTTTTTACAAGATTTTAGATATAAGTAGAGGACTCATGTCCCAATGTGATGCATATTTTTTGTAATTTTTTTCCAAGTAAATAATTAATTGTGAATTTTTTATTACAACTTTTAAAAATATAAAAAATGTGTATGTCTTACCACCTTAACTTGGTCAAAACTTCATGAAATTCATTTTTTCTTTTTTTAATTCTATATTATGTGAAGCATAGAATGTGGTGCATGTTTTGATTCAAAAAATGTGATAGCATTTGAACACTATAGATGTTTTTCAATCAACTTATCAATTAGGACTCTAGTCGTAATTTGAATAGAAAATGAATAATAATTACTTATTAAATTCAAATTAAAGCATAATTAATATTGGTGGAAAGCTGAGAATCTCCTTTAAAAACCTTTTTCGTTTCATCAATTTTGGGTTAAAAAAAGTCGTCAGCCACATACCCATCATATTACTATTTTTTGGCCGATCATGATCCTACACATACCCAAATCCTATCTCAGTTATTGTAGAATCCAACATGGTATTAGAGCACGTTTGTCTAGTATAGCTCATTTATTTTTTGAATTTGTTTTGAAAGATTTGAGACTATTATATTGTTGAAGTTTTCCTCAAAAACCAAGTATGCTATTCTTCTTCATCCTCGAATGACCTAGAGAATCAGAATAGTTTAAAGGAAAAATAAACATCAGTTTAATCTGGTTTATATATGTATGTGTTCCTATGAGATCTAGGTGATTGTAGCTTTTTGGTAATATTGGAGGCTTTTTTAGCATTTCTAGAGTGTCCAGAAGGCTTTAGAAAGTCAAGATTGACTTTTATTTCACCAAAATCAGAGATTGGAGGACACAGTAAAAATCAGAGTATAAATTTTCCTAAATTTTTACTAGAGCCATTTTCATTTTGGCTTCAAAATTCCAGCTTCCACTCATTTTTAAAAAAAATGATTTATGGGTTTTGTTCCCAAGGTTGAAAAACCATCTAGGTAGTTGTTCCATTTTACAAAAAGTTAATAAATTTTTAAAAAATCAAGTCAAAAACAGGTATGAGTCGTTTATGATGGGCAAATTTTGCACTGTTCTTCAAAGTTGCATAACTTTTGCCTTGGGTGTCAGATTTTTGCAAACAAATACTTGACGAAAAGCTAGAAAGGAGCTCTTTCAATTCATGAAGGTATTGATAAGGAAAATTATCTCTTTCTATTAGATATTACAGGTTGAATCTGATACACTTTTTTACCTTCAGTAAATCATATCTTTCACTTTTGTAATCTATTTTTCAAAAAGAACAAGGTGTAGGAAAGATATTGAAGGGTAAATCACAGCTACAAGGATTTATTTTTCAGATTTTATTTCAAAATTATTTGTTATCAATTTGTGTAATTTTGGCTATAAAGAGCCTTATAAGCTTTGTAATCTGGAAAAGCCTTGTAAAAGCACTAATCATAAAGTGCCAACATTGTAATATCTGGGGGGTGTAATTTTTTATACTAGTGGAAAGGGGGGTGTTCATTGTGTTGAATCTTGTTAGCACATATTCTCTTTTAGAAACATTCTTTTATGCATCATGGTTGAAACATTTTAATGGGGTTAATTGTATTCATGAACTGAGATAAAGTTCCACTATTGGGGTTTAATGATGGATATTAGTAATGAGTTTCACAAATCTATTGTAAGGCTAAATTCAGAGAACTATTTTTCTTGGAAGAAAGGGATAAAGAATCAATTCCTTGAGCAATATCTACTACCCTATCTCCTTGGACTTGTTCCTAAACCAAGTGACTATGATCAAAAGAATGCATGGTTTAACAACAATGACATAGTCTATGGACTAATATGTCTTACCATTTCTAAGGATATTCTACATCACATAGAGCACACTGAATGCCCTTTCATTGCTTGGACTATCATTCAAAAATTATATGGAGACATAGAATCTTCATCTAAAAGTGATGTTTCCTTGGATAACCAGACTATTGTGGATGATACTGAGACTTATTTTTACCCATCTTGTGTGGATGATCAATTCATTTATATCCCTTCACCATCTATTGTTGCTACTTCAGATTCCAGTGTTGATTCTTCAAAAGTTTCCAGTGATTATTTGCAGCAGGACATTCATTGTCTTTCAAATTTAGCTTTGGATGATCTCTTGATAGGTATTTTAGACTTGTGTATATAGACAAATATTGTGGATTTGGGGGAAACTATTGATGATATTCATCTTCTCTACAATGAAGTCAACTTTTCTTCAGATGTTGTGAGGGATCACTCTAACCATCTTGTTCTTAACCCATATGATCATTCATCACAATTTGGCATGACTATGGTTACTATTGAGCACCATTTGGAGGAGGCACCTTTGTCTTCAAATTTTGTTCTACATTCATCTCCACTAGGTTCTGGATTGTCATCTTCTGTAGTGTGGCCTAGAACGCCTAATTTGATTGTGACAGCTTTTAATATCAACATGGGGATACTTGAGCCGACTTCAGAGACTTCATTCATTCTACACTTTCTTCCTACATATTCCTTTCAAAACTTAGGGGAAAGTGTGCATACACCTTTGGTTGTGTTTCTTCCTGAAGGGAGGAATGTTGTTCGACGTTTGTGGACCATCTTCTACATCCAGTTTCGATCATCTACCATTGGATCTCTTTGGGAGGGATTCTTAGTCCTTCTTTCTACTCTCTCTACTTTGGGGGGTATTCTCTCTCTCTATTTAGGGGGGGTTATTCCTCTTATGGGGGGGCTTCTTCTGTAATATGAGGATAGGTTGAAAAATACAATAGCTACATGTGGACCACTCTCTCCCCACACATGGGTAGTTGAGTTACACATCCTCTTTTGGCTTGTTGTGCCACCACTCATAGCCACTATTTTGTTTTTACCTGAGTAGTTTATGGAGTAGTTGGGTTTCCCACCCTCTTTTGGATTTATGTGCCACCTCTCTCCTGTCTTCATTTTTGGAGGTTATGCTAGATGTCTTGTCATTTACCAAGTAGGTGATAACCTCCCACCTTTTATGGATAGTAGGAGTTAATGCACCTCTTGGATGTATTTTCCCTTATTCTTCTATATATTGAGCACTCTCCTCTCACCTTCACAAGTTTAGTTGGTTCAGCTAGTTCGATGATCGTTCTGTGAGAGTGACGAGGGTCTTCTCCAAATTCTCTTGCAGTGTTGTCTCTATTTTCTCTCTTTCTCTCTTTCAAATTTCTTCTCTATTCTACTATTTTGATTTTCAATCATCTATTGACTAGAGTGTATATGATCTACTATCGACAACAGATCATGTCTCAATTATTGTAGAATCCAACAGAATCGACATGGCAGGCCTTGTTTGCCAGAATTGTAAAATAAACAAGGAAAAAGATCTCTGATAAAATCCTTCATTCAAAAAGAAAATAAACATCCAACAAAATATAACTTTAATGTTAAAATTTACCCATTATTCTTCAAAATTCATAGAACTCCATAGCCAATTTAAAATGTGCATACCATAATCAATAAATGAAAGCCTCATCAACAAGTATCCATTTCCCAAAGAGGTGAGCAAAGTTGAATCAATTTTAAGGCATCGGTTATATTTTAGTTTGCAGTTTTTTTGTTTTACTAATAAAGGTATACAACTGCAAGTCAATATTTCTTGGTTGTAGGAATACCAAATCTATATATGTATAATAATTTAGTTGACGAATGGAACCTTTAACAAGTATCCACTAAATATCACAAGGCCTAAAAAAAAATGTAAACATAGCATATGAAATTTGACAGGAATAATGCTTTGTTGTGCAAAATTAAAGTAATCATTATGGGATCCTAGTTCATTTGAAGGCCCAAAGAGACTTCACGACATAATTAGATCCCAATTTCTATTTGAAGAAAAATATTGGCTTCCTTGATAGCATGACACAATTATATTTGCTTCGCTTACATGCTTAGTATTTGTGAGGCATTTTTACCTCCAATGGTGTAGATTGTTGGACAGGCAATTGACTGCTATGAAATCCATCCCAACCGCTCATCATTTTTCTTGGATGGAATAGAGAAATTATTGTAGAAGCTGGAAGAAATATCTGACGAGCAGTTATGGCAAAAAATAACGACATCCTTGACAACATGACAAAATTAGATCCCAATTTCTATTTGAAGACAAATATCGGCTTCCTTGACAGCATGACACAATTATATTTGCTTTGCTTTGAAGAAAAATCTATTTTTGAGGTGAGTTTGTGATACTAGGGTTTTCTCATCGACATCGTTCATAGCTCGACGCCATTTGTGCAAAAAGTTCAGGTACCTCGCACAATTAGAAGACCTTTTAATCTTAACAAACATAACATCATAAAAAGCTATCAAAATGGTATTACTGTCATTATAAAAATTGGGTTTCCTAACAATCTTCAAATATTAATGTCACATAACTATAGCTATAGTATGTGTCAAGGCCAAAGCTAACATAGATATTATTACGACATTATACCAAAATGGTATTACTGCCATTAAAAAAATAGGTATTACTGTGTTAGCTTTTGCAAATATTATTACTACATAATATTTGTGTTAGTGTAGGAGATTATGGGTTTCCTTAAAGAAGTAGCCATAAAATGTGTGGATAGGGCATTAGTTTGTTGGATTTTTTGCCTAAAGTGAATGTGTTAGCGTAGGAGATTATCAATTTATTGAAGGTGGGAATAGGAGATACTATGGATGGGGGTATTATTGTGATGGATTTTTCTGAAGTAAATGTGTTAGTGTAGGGTATTGTAGGTTAGATGGGGGCATTATAGGCTACTTTTATCTGCCTAAAGTGAGTGTGTTAGTTTTTAGAGATTGTGTTTTTCCAATAAATAGCACTAAAATGTGTAGATGGGGGTTTATGTTAATGTATTCATTTGCTGGAAACAAAGCTCAAATGGGTAGACGAAGGATACAATTTACTTGTGCTTACAATAAGTATTTTGACTAAACAAGAAAAAGAGGCCAAACTGGTTCTTGCTCGAACTAATATTTTGATCATAATTCATGTCCATCATCAAGATTTTGTCAAGTGGGTTTTTCCAAACACTAAAATGATTCCTACCATTGTCTATTTTGATTGTTTCCCCGACCTTCAAAACAAGTTGGGGGGATTAAGGGTCTCAAATAATAATCAAAACATGATTGAGAAATTTCTCTCTTTGGTTCTCACTACTTTTACTAATCAATTCATATGTAAGGCCATTTCCAATATTGCAAAACTTGCTTGCAAAAGGATTCTCAACTCTCTATTGTATGATAAAGAACTGTTGCACTCAATTGGTAGATTGTCTTCTAGATCCCAACTGCAGAAATGCTCTTGTTTTTCTTAATAAGTGTGCTCCAACTGCAGTTATTGTTACATTGCATCATATGAGAGCCCTACATTTGAAGCATTTTCTCTATGTGTGTTGTAGAAACACAACCGTCTTGGCTTAAATGTTGAAATCCCAGTGAAACCCAATGTTCAGCCTCTTTCCTTTATCCGGATTGTTTTAAGCATGTTGTAGCTGGCCAAAATCATGCATATGATCAGTTTCCTTGCCAATATCAACTTTTCTATCAAGGTCAAGCAAAATGAACATTTTGTTATGAGCTAGTATTTCAAGTCAAGACCTTGGTTGGGAAGTTGGTCTGGAGACGAAGGTGATACAAGGTTAAAAGGAAAGGTATTCCTGGGACTTTTATATTCATTGTTTTAGATAATGGAGTTTTCTCAAGAGAGTTTTGGAGAAATGTAGATGTTACAGATGATTCAAGCTAGGGCCTATTCTATTATGGTGGGGTTGCTTAGGAAACAGGGCAATGTTACAGAGAGTAGTTCTTGTCACTCCAGATGGAAGTTGGCCTTCTAAAAATGAGGCAAAAAGATTAAATTTTGTTTTGGAAATTTGTGGTATCAAAGACTGGGAGTTGTTTGGAGTTGATAATACATGTTGTACTAATCCTCCATTAGGCATACATGAAGGCTCAAGTTTGCATGTCATACTTCAATTGAAAGATTCCAATATTTTATCACGTGAATGATAATAATTGAGAAACATCTAACCATAGTAGATGCAAAATTAATATCTTCGTTGGCATGCAGTTTCACTCTCTATCTAAAATTATTATGGAGAGGGTAAAACAAAATATCAAAAGCAATCTCAGTTCTATGAATCTACATTTTGATGGTAGAAAGATCATGATGGCCCTTCCATATAGATTAGATGTGGATATTAGCATGAACAAGCAGTTTAAGTGACCACATAAAACATATCATCAGCTATAGACATTACTCTATTCTTTTTTATGCAAATCCAAGCTAAAGGTTATCTTGTGTCTGTATAAAAAAATAATAATGGGATGACTTCCAGGAGTTATGAATCTACCGAAAACTTAAAACCTAAAAATTTAGTGTGATGCTTGATAGCTAATCTGCATAAAGAAAATGATTGAGACTGAATGATGGAATGTTTTTTCCTCGTGAATAATATATAGAGGCCTTATTGCTTCTATGGTGTGCTACATTTACTACTTCCATTTGAGACCATGTTACACTGCTTATCTATTTTTAGTTCATAGGTTTGTGAAATGCTAGACTTATTATTTAATTGACAACTCTATTGATTATTAGGTTTTTGGTAAATGAAACAATCTCTTAGAAGTGTTTCAGAAGAGGTATATTATGGATAGATATAATTCTAGATTACCTATTATTATTTTCCTGATTCCTCAAACCAATGACATCTATTTCACCCCTGAAACTCCTTAAACTTATGTTATTGCAATATGTTGAAGCATTTTCTTATTGAGATGACAAACATCAGGATGAAGGGGAGATTGAATAAATTACTGTCTGGTATATCTATTTTATTCCAAATGAAATATAAAGCACTCCATGCTAAATATTTAAAGCTTCTATGTTTGTCTTGAAAAGAGGGCTTCTGGTACAAATTGTTTGAAAAGAATTAGATATTTTAGATAGTTTACATTTCAGAAACACTTACTTTTCAACTTAAAATATTCCATGGTTAATGTTGCTTCAGAATTTCCTTATGGTCAACCAGTAATTCTAAGGATGTAATATGGAGCAATCTTTATTAAAGGTAACAAATATTAAGACACGAATTCTGTGGAGAGTGTTAACTACTGCAGTAGATCTATATGTGACCATCAAGGATATGCTCTCTGAAACTAAAAGACAAGCCCCAAGCTAAGAGATTTCATTTTTAAATTAGCATGAATTCCTTCTCATTTAGCTTAGAACCTATGATGAAAATGTTTAGCAATGTCCGCACAGCCAAATCTCCTATACTATCCCTTCTCCAATGTTCATAGTTCTTTATGGTTATCAAACTTCCTTATATATGGATCTCACATTACTCTACCTCTTCCCATACAACTATAGCTCTAGTATATGACTCTACCTCTTCCCTGAAGATATTGGTTTTTAGTTTTTCACTAAGAGTATTGTTAATGTAGAAGTCCTACTTTATTCAGATCAAAGATTGATCTTCTAAATATTGGTTTCAAAAAATTCTATTATTGTAAGAGAAATTTAGTAGGTTGTTCATGATCAGGGTGATCCCATAATAGTGGTTTACAATTTTTGGCCAAATCGGACACTAGAATTATTTTTTTAAACTCAATCTTCACATTCGAGCACCTATAGCGGCTAAACCATGAAGAATTTGATGATGAAAACTGGAGTCTCATCACATTTTGTATGTAGATTCTAAAAATATTTTTTTCAATTATTTGGAATCAGATTACACTTATTTTTCCATCTCCCACAAAACTAGTTTTTTTCAAAAATAACATTTTTAAAATGTGATGCACACCGTATAACGCATAACTTCTTTTCCATGAAGGATAAAATTCTAATTCTTTCGAATTTAGATTTGTAACTCTGATATCTAGTGCTTCCACTTGGTTAGACAATTTTTTATTGAATATTTTTTATTTAATCAAGTTTCGAAGTCAAACCAATTACAATTCAAACATAGTGTGACCGTATAACGCATAACTTTTTTTGTATATATCGAAAATCAATTTATTTATTTTTGTTGGATCAAGGACTTCAATATCTGGTGCACTCATATTTTTCAAAAAAAAATTGATAATATGTTGGGTGATCCCACAATAGTGGTTTACAATTTTTGGCCAAACTGGACACTAAAATTATTATTTTTAACTAAATATTCACATTCATGCACCTATAGCGGCTAAACCGTGAGGAATTTAAAGATGATGCAAACTAGAGTCTCATTAAAAATTTTCTATAGATTCTAAAAATATTTTTTTCAAAATTTTTGGAATTAGATTGCATTTCTTTTTCCATCTCCCACGAAAACTGGTTTTTCCCAGAAAACAACATTTTTAAAAAGTGACGCACATCTTATAATGCATAACTTTTTTTCATGAAGGATAAAATTCTAATTCTTTCGAATTTAGATTTTTGACTCCAATATCTAGTGCTTCCACTTGGCTAGAATTTTTTTTATTGAATATTTTTTCTTTAATCAAGTTTTGAAGTCAAACCAATTACAATTCCAACATAGCATGACCGTATAATGCGTAACTTTTTTTGTATATATTAAAATTCAATTTCTTTTTTGTTGAATCAAGGACTTAAATATCTAGTGCACTCATATTTTTCAATTTTATTTTTAATAATCTACTATTTTTCCACATATGCAGAACAAAGACCTTCAGTTTCAGTGAAGAACTAATGTTTAATAAAACTAAAAAAACAAATACATATTAAAATCAAAAGAAATTAAAATTATATTTGTTGGATAGCTCGTTCTGAGGACTACTTGATTCCAGATGGGTTTCTAAAGACTCCTCAATTTTTCATCTTCAACCCGAGCTTTGAAGGGTAAAAAAATAGACTATTTTTCTGTCTTGGGAGGGGGATGAGGGGCAAGGGGGGTTCGACCGAACCCAAAGGGGTTCGCTCGAACCATGGTTCGGTCAAACCTTGGTTCGAGCGAACCCCTTTTCTATGCACTTGGGTTTTTTTTGCGGTTAAAATTCAAAGGGGTTCGCTCAAACCTTGGTTCGGGCGAACCCCTAATGGGAACTATTAGGTTCGTACGAACCCCCAAAATCACTTTTT
>VDFB02355176.1:0-20860 GCA_007258455.2 Sequoia sempervirens
TATCATGATGCCATTCTCTCGTTTGGGTGATCGCTGAATTCACTTAGGCAACGACACAAAATATTTACTCACAGGCATGTATTCCAACGTACTCTAAGAGTAAACGAGAATAACTTACAGTACATAATGTACGTACTAGAACATAGTGCACAGAATAATCATACTGTCTTTATTGACGTAACATATGCCAATAAATAACATAATAGTCTCAACAATCATATGAATATAATCAACGTAACCATAACAATCATAACAGTGTTTCCTGACTACATGACTCTAGTACATATAGTACGCTAGCAGTGGTTGAGATACCGGTCATGTCCCTTCATTACAACTAATTACTTCATCATGAACTTAATTCCCGAGACAACTAACTAACATGACAAGTACATAGAAAATATTAACATTAACTAAATTCTTATTTATTTATGACTCACTAACTAAAGTCTTATTTACTTATGACTCACGACTGACCAAGTACATTCTCGGCTGACTACACATCATTTGCTTCTCTAATGTTGAGCTAGTGGTGGGCCCAACTTGGAAACAGCCAAGCAATAATAAGTTTTAAAATTAATGGTCCTCTCAAGTCTTTCAAGTCATTATATGGGAGCGATTTTATAATTTAATATTATAAACTCCCAAGATAATAAAGAAGAGACAATTACGGGAATTGAAAAGTCTCCCTTAATTATTCATTGTTAAGTTTTCTAAGGGAGGAGTTTTTTTTTTATTCAGTTCTAAAAAGGGGGAGAGCAAAGTGATTTTCTTTTAAAAACTTAATCTTCTGTATAGAAATAGGGGAGTCTGTGAACTCTCTATTTTCATCAAGGAATAAAGGACATATTTTGGAATCTGTGTGTTCGATTATGTTTCCTTTTAATTTTTGTTCTCTTGTGTGAATTCACAACTATTCTTTTATGTTTTTCTCTGTTATATCAGATTATGGATATGTTCACTACAAGATCTATGAGACTTGATCTGTTCATATAATTAGAAGGAATTGCCATTCTTGAATTAGAAGGAATTGCCATTCTTTCTCCTCATTATCATTTGCGAGTACAAGTGAATGATTTGTGTGTCATTTGTCTTCGTTCTCTTTATTCTGAATTTACAATCACATTTGTGGCATGGCTATGCACAGATGGTAGTATTCCTTTTCTGCTTTCCGGTCAAAAGCATAACCCAAAAACCTAAATTATATCATATGAGGGAGCTGCCCCTCTTAAATGCAGAGGAAGATCACCAATGAAATGGTGATCTCTCCAATTGATGGTAGCATTTGTCTTTATCAATCAGGCGAATAGAGTTAAAAATCAACTAATTTTCATAAAGACAAATTTGTTTACCAACAGTTAGGATTCTGAATACTACAATCTAATGATTGAAAGAGACTCAAAATATTATCAAAGTGTTAAGCAACAAAGCCAACACTCATTGGTCTTATAAAGATATAATTAAAAAAGCCAAGGAAACCTTATATCTTTTTAATCATATCAAAATATGCCACATCTTTAGGAAAGGAAATTCTACAATGGAATACCTGGCCAACCTCGGTTGCTCAATTGATGTCCTCGTGCATTGGCATGTGAGGGATACTTTACCTCAAAACATCTCTTAAACTTTGTGCAATGAAGGAAAATGTAATAATAATCCTACATTGCCCTTGGGAATGAGTTGTGATTACACACGAAACATTCATATGGATAAACTCGAAGTTAATGTAATGACTTGATTTGTGATGGGTATTCTATGTATTTTTGCGGCTCCTTTTGGTCTTTTAGGCTACCTCAACTTGTTCATCCACAAAGAATCCAATTAACTCCCATCCATAACCAAATTTTGGCTTCTGCTGCTTCTAGATTTAGGAAGAAATTTAGTAACATGAGGGAAGATCTTTTTAGGGTTGAGTTGGCCTCTTGTGACAAGTACTATGGAATTTCCACAGTTTGGAACATTCTTCACAAAGGGGGTCTCACCCCTTAGAGGCTATCAAATTATCAATGGGTATAATGAAGTTTATCTCACAAGTTGGCTACTAGTTGGAAGAGCAACATAGTGTATGTCAAGGGATTATCTTTCAAGGTGTCTAAAGAGCTTATAGCTTCGTCTATGAGACTGAAGATGGGAGGCCTCAAAATTCCAAAAAATATTAAAAGCAAGGACAAGCAATTAGTGGATGAGTTCCTCAAGAAAGGGTAGGTCTCCAAATTCCAAAATGGGTTTTGCAAGGACCTTTTAGGTCCTTGAAAAGATGTTGAAGTCCTCATGTGCTACTTCACCCTTTAAGGAAGGTACAAGCATTTATATTCCTACTTATTTCCTATGTTAAATCATCTTAAATACAATAGGAATGAATTTCCCTTTCTTCTTGTATAGCTCCCTTGAACAGTCGGTCCTTAATGTTCTTTTGGGAAAAGCCACCCTCTCACTCCATCAAGGTCTTATATACTATCTGTACAAGTTTGAATTAGCCAAAACCCCAATCCTAGCTTTTATGCTTAGAATTACTAACATGGCTCTTGTCCCCCTAAAGTCTTTGACCGAAATCCTTCCTCTATTGCTAAAAGAAGAAAACCCAATCAAACGTTTCCCAGAATCTTGGGGTATTGTTCATGATAACCCTGTTGTGGCCCCAACTGACAAGATCTTGACCCCTTTGGTGGACCCCACTGAAGTTGTTATCACTAGCCTCCTTGTCCAATTTAATGTTAAAGGAAAAAAATATTGCAACTGTGGAGTGTAAAGTCCCCTCTTTAGGTTTAGTCGATTTGATATTATTTTAATTTAAACGCTAATGTTCTTAAGTTAAATTAAATATTTAACTGAGCATTTATTAAAATAATATAAAAAGGAGACATAAGGTGATTTTAAAAAATGAAGTTAATGTTTTAATTGTTGGGTACAAATGGGAGACATAAGAATTAAAAATAAAAGTAAATGTGGAGAATTTCAAGAATTGGTATGGGAGTTATGGAAAGAGAACAAAAGTAATATTTGGGGCTCTTTTTTAAGTATGCATAAAATTTTGGGAAGAAGAGAGTTTTGCTGTTGGTTTTTTCCAAACTTAGTAAAAACGAAATCCTTCATTGAGAATATTATCTTTAGAGGTGAAAGACCCTTCCTAGATGATTCGCTGACAGTCTCAAATAGGGATTGTGCATGGTGTTAATGTGTGTTTATCAGGGATTTTATGGTCTTTGTATTTTAGAGGGCTTAAAGGTTTAATTTGTTTGGCCCTATTTTCTTCAAGCAGGTTGTACCAATACAGACTGTAGGAGTTGTACAACATTAATTTCAAGCTGTACCTTTGCATTTTGAAGGGTCATACTCATTGGTTTTTGGGCGTTGCAAATTAATTCATTATTTGTGTGGCCTTCTTTCAATGTCACCTTTAATAGATATCCTGGTGGTGGTCAAAATTGTGAGGCACAACTAAGGGAGGTATGTAGGATTCGGGCCATTAATCTATTGCCAAGCATCACTTATGTCTTTTGTACTATGTTTGGCCAAGTCGAATGGTCTGTTGGAGTCCGTACATGAGTAAGGCGTCATATAGTGTAATTTCTAGAGATTCTGAATTATTAAATTCTTGTTGAATATTCAACGCAAATTAGGAGGAGTCAAAAGATGAATTTCGAAGGTGATAAGGGGGGCACGAGTTAAAATAGAGACGGAATTCTACATAAAATTATTGCCAATCATACATACTTCCCTATCGTCGTTCCATATTTCATTGTTGTGCATTTCTAAAGGTTTCCTTATTGTTTTTGAAGCAAGCCGTACATCATTGGTGTCAAAGAGAGCTGTACTAGGTTGGAGGGAGAATTTAATGATCTACATGCATTTCCAGGTCAGAAATTAAGTCTGAATATTGAATGTAAATTAAATACTATCTGCCGGGTTAAATTATCCGTTGCATATGTTACCTGTGAATGTCAAACTTTTGCTGTTAGAGAAATTAGTGATTAAATCTGAAGGCTTGAAATTATGTTTTGAAGTGGTTGTTATGAGTATTTAAATTCAAACTTCTGGAAACCCAAAAAACACATATATTTAACTTTGATATCTGCAACTGTCGAATGAAATGTATGAATTGTACAACCTATGAGGTTGCAAAAAATTGTGTCAAGAAAATTGGTGTGGAACTTTACAGAACAAGGGTGTACATTACATGGAGTCCCCTGAATTTCTCCACATCCCCACCCCAAACCCTCAAGGCTTGCCAAGGGCTCCCATACATCCTAGGGTTGTTGATGTTGAATCCCAAAGTGATGGCTCCCCCCAATAGCCAAGCCCTCCTACCTAGCCCTCAGCAGACTGCAACAACTATTTGGGGCTGGACAGTATTTCCAAGAGAACCTTGACCTACAAAATAATTTTATGAAATGGTTTTTAGCCCAACTGCACACCCTTAATTTATGACAAAACTTGGAGAGAGTTGTGTTCAACAAGACCTAGAGAGAGCTATATTTGACCATGCTAAAGACCCCAAAAAAATCTGGTTGATTACGAAATTTGGGCCAAGGTCAAGAAATTTGCTGCCTCTTTCAACAATTGGGAGAATCTCAAGTCCAAATTCCACAAAATGCAAGAGAACCAAGAAAATATTAAAAAGAAGTTAGAACCTTTTGAGACGTAACCATGAGCAAAGAAACTATTAAAAATGCTGCCACCAGCCTGTTTGTGTTGCATGATGAAGTGCCCAAAAGAAAAGGCAATACCTCTCAAGAGGGCCTGGCTAAAAGAACAAAAGCCAGGACCATGGCTAATACTAAAGAGTGAAGACCCTAGTGCTCATACTAGTGGATCCAAGGAGATTACATTTGAAGATAAGGTCGACTTCTTATTTAAGGAGTGGCAAGCAGCTAGCAGCTTGCAGAATCTTACTGGTAGCAATTGGTCTTGTTTCTAGTATTTTTTCTTCAATTGTTTGATTGCTGGCTCTATTTTGTGCAATGGTCCTCATGTATTTGATTTGTTTAGTTTCATATCTCATAAGACTAGCTTTTTTTGCTATTTGGCTGATACTTTGTAATAGGGTCTGGGCCTTTGTTTAATCCCGTTTCTATCCTAATCAGAAACATACTACAAATTAAGTGATCATTGGTAAATCTATGGTAAATAAGTAAAATGATAATGCTTAAATCTCCTTGACAAAAGATTGTAGCGAACACAAAGATATTTATGGTTTTGAATCTTAAGCCTATTATGATTCCACTATAGAATAATTTCAGTCTAGTACAGAAGTAAACACCCTTAAATACAACATCGCAGAATAGTTTCTTTCCCGGTTTTTACTCTATTCACTTGTCCTTATTCCTTCTTTAGGATGAAACCCTTCTATTATCACTGTTATTTATGCCTATAACTAATTCCAAGCCCCTTCTTTAAAATTTTAAATACTTCGCAAAAGAGATGTGTAAGCCATTTAATGATTGAGAAGAAGATATGCAAATGCACAACCATGGTAAATAACCTCTTATGATAGTTTGTAAATATGGTACTCTTCCCCATTAACCAGGGAGTAAATGTTTATATTCCTCAAATAAAGCATTTAAAAACCTAAATACATAACCCAGAAATAAATATCTAGAAAAGAAGTTTGCAGGGATAATTTGTATAGATTGGATGTGCACAAAGAGAACCAACCTCGAAAAACACAAGACCTGGCTCCAGATCCATAAATTCCTCCTCCATAACATCACTTGAAGGAAAAACTTTTGTTTCATATAGAGGCCAATTCTGCTTCTCTTCAATACTAGGTGTAAATGTTTTCCCTCTGCTATCATCTTGGATGGTGACCTCTCCTTGCCCTTGTTCTCCAAGGGGATTTGCAACAACCCAATTTGTTTTTCTGTGAATTCTCTTGCTTTCCTGAGAAGGAGAACCAACTGCTTCCACTTTGGAGAGAATATAACAATCATAGAGATATTCATTTCTTTCTCCCAATGAAATAGGCTCCATTTCAGCAGTCACTGGAGAAAACACTGCTCCAATACCCTTCCAAATGCCACTGACGCTGCTTACAAATGTACTCCATGCTGGTTTTATTACAGGTTCCTATAGTGCATGCATCATTTAATCATAATAATATTCCCGTGCTAAAAATTAACATGAGAAATAAAATCACTTGCATCTATTGGATATAATAATATTAAAAGATGAGCAATGGTGCATCCCACAGTAAAAAATCTTTTTACAACATACCAGAAACTCATTGAGGATGCACATGACAAAATTTTGAATTTTGCAACGAATATTCAATCCGGTAGTCAAGCTTAAAGTGTCAATTATTATTCCTTTTGGCCATGAATAAAATGCTTGGTAGTTGGAAGTTAGAACAATTAACTTCTCCACATTAAATAATAACAGAGAAGAATGTTATCAAGTGATATCAACATCTTGAAAATGAATAGCAGTAAGCTTAGAAATTGTGTTCATTAGCAATGGAGACTGGTAAAAAACAAAATCTATAAGTAACAAAAATACAAGTGACCACAAGTGTTGTGTTTATCAGCAATTGAACTCCCTTAGATTTCAAAGACAGGAAATGGCTTAAGAGTGAAGATGCATAAGTTCAATTGCTTTTAGCAATATATGCATTATCCTCAACCAGTTTATTAAGCATGGCAAGAAGATTGATAAAGGTATGAATAGACCATTTATGGGAAGAGTTCCACGAAGGGAAATATATTATTTTCATTGAATAACATTCCACAAGACACCTGCCCTTATATTGAAATACCTACAATAATTGTTGACTAAAAAGAATCAAGGTTTTTTATAACAGTCTTGGAGGTTTTATGTAAAGCCTAACCTAACAATATTTGCCAGCATCCTATAAGCATGTGACCAAATGGATGCTTGGGAATAGAGTCTGCAGATCCAAAAAAATAAGGGTAAACAAAATTTATCAAGTGTTACAGTTGTGACAGCTGTGGTAGGCATACAGACAAGATGTGAAAGAGAAAGTTGTTTATCAAGATGCCACATTGAAGTCTCAAGGCATATGATATTGATACTATAATGCAAATAGCTTGTGTTCCTATCAAGGCTGCAAGAAACCGTCACAATGGATGGTGGCATACGTTTAAAATTCGGGGAGTAACTTGCAAGTACTTGTAACCTAAATGGGCTAGGCAAGTTACTCACCCAATAACTCACCAGTGAGATATGGGCAAGCGATTGCCCAAGTACTTGCAAAAACTTTCAATTCCAACAATAGAATTCATATGGCAGCAGAAAAAAGACCAGTCCACTCATTAAACACTCAAAACTCAATCATTTTTCACACCATTTTGTTAGAGCTTTTGACCTTTCAACATATTTGAGCATATTGGACTAGTATGTAGGCAATAGTGTGTGATTCCGAGTGAGTACTGTTAATTTTAGCAAATTTATCAGCTGCATTGGACAGGTATGTAACAGTTTTGTTTTGTTTTTTCATCCGAGCTGGCTGCTAGGTTTGCCTTTTTATTTATTTCTGATTCTATGTTATAAATTATTTTCTTCTAGCTGCTAGACTTTATGTAAATTTTTCTAATTTTTTTTTCTGCTAGGGTTTGACTTTATTTTCTAGAAAGAAAAATGGCACCCATGATAAATAGAAATCGTGGCAAGCCTAGGAACCCTACATGCAAACATAGCATTGCAGGTAGAGAGCCAAGAATGATGATAGGAAACTATTGCGGGTCGCATATTAAAGAAGGCGTCATTGAGTCAAATTTTATCTTGCCTAGATCCCTTGCTAGGATGTGCATATATGTAATGTAGTGGACCCTGATGTTGAACAAGAGGTTAAGGCTCTCCTTGCGTCTTATGAGGACAAGAAAATAGAAAAAAAAAGGACAGCTGAGACAAAGGCAGCAGCCATGAGTTCTACAAGGTCTGAGGTAGATATAGGGGGCTCTACATATTGCATTGGCCCACGGAAATAGGAATCTCATAGTGCAACTAACCATAGTTCACTATCATACACATAGTTTTTTAATTCCTCATAACACTCCTGATGTGCAGCCTTCATTGAAAGATACTGTGTGGAATCAAGAAAAACATAATCAGGCCAAGTTGGCATATGCCAATTTTTGGTACTACAATTGCATACAGTACAATGTTGTGATCAACCCTTATTGGGAGGCATTGGTCAATGTATTGACTCTAGCAAGAAACAAGACACAGATGTTCTAATTGAAGAAAAAAAGGAGATTTGGTGAAAGAAGCACTACACTATTTCAGCAAAAGGGTGGACGGATCACAAGAACCATACACTAATCAACTTCCTCATGGCTTCAGGTTGACAGTGTTCCTAAGATCAATTTATGCCTCCAATGAAGTGAAAAATGTTGAGATCTTATGCATCATATGAGGTTAAGGCTATCCTTGCATCTTATGAGGAGAAGAAAATAGGAAAAAAGAGGAGAATTAAGAAAATGGCAGCAATCATAAGTTCTATAGGGTTAAAGGTAGATTTAGGGGGGGCTCTTCATGTTGCATTGGCCCACAGATATGGGAATCTCATAGTAAAGCTAGTCATAGTTCACAATCATAGACATAGTTTTTTAATTCCTCATAACACTCCTGATGTGCAACCTTTATGGAAAGGTACTATGTGGAATCAAGAAAAACATAATGAGGCCAAGAGGGCATATGCCAATTTTTGGTACTACAGTTGCTTACAGTATAATGTTATGAACAGCCCTTGTTGAGAGACATAGAAGTGCATTAACTGTAGCAAGAAAGAGGTACAAGGTTCGAGCCCTTATAAGTTGAAAGATTCACTGTTTGAGAATGCTATCAAAAACACAGATGTGCTAGTTGAAGAACAAAAGGTAATTAGATGAAAGGACTACACTTTTTCATCAAACAGGTGGAAAGATGACAAGAACCATACACTAATCAACTTCCTCATGGTTTCAAGTTGACAGTTGGTGTTCCTAAGGTCAATTGATGCCTCCAATGAAGTGAAAAATGTTGAGACCTTGTGCATCATATTAAAGATGCGGTGATAGAGGCGGGCATGGAGAATGTTGTGCAAGTTGTGAAGACAATGTAGCTCCATATGTGGCAATTGATAGATTTCTTGAGGTGAGACACCCTACATTTTTTGGAGCCATGTGCCACCTATCAACTTGATCTTCTCCTTGAAGATATAGGAAAACTTAGATGAGTCAAAACTCTTGTGGAAGACATGAAAAATATTACAAAAAACATCTAAAACTATCCATGGGCCTTTAATTTTATGAAAGAGCTCACCAACAGTAAGGAACTTGAGTTGTTAGGAGTCGCACGATTTGTGACCAATTTCATTACATTGTAGAGTATTGCAGTTGCATTGCCACCTCTTAAGTACATGTTTGTGAGTGCTAGGTGGTTGGATTGTGCTTACTCGAAGAAGGCTGAAAGAGATATGGTCATGAAGATAAATTTTGATAATTTTTTTTCCCAACACATTGAAGAGACCATCAAGGTTAGTTTAGATTCAAAAAGTTCTGATTTTTTTAAATTTTCTGATATTACAATTTGCTGAGTTTTTCATTTTCTGATTGTTTTAATTTGCTGATTTTTCTCTTTTTTCTTTTTTCTTTTTTGAACTTTATAGATGTCAAAACTGTTGGTTAGGGTTGTGTAGTTGGCGGACAAGGAGCAAAACCTCACGGTTTATCTATTTGAGGCCATTGGCAAGGCCAAAGGTCTAGGTCAAACAAAAACAAATATGAACCCATTTGGCATATTATTGACAAAGGTGGAACAAACAACTCCACCAGCACATTCATTTTGCTACCTACTACTTGAACCCAAAGTTTTCTTTCTCTAGTTCATTCAGGGCTAATTTATAAAAAGCCTCAACATGTGCATGCTGAGGATAATCCCTAATAAAACCCTTAAGGGTCATCATTCATAATAAGTTGCAGATTTGTAGATTTGTAAGGCATGGAGTTTTTTCACCTTTACACAGTCAAAAGAGAATGACCCTACAACTAGACAAAAAAAAAAGTTCAACTAAGACTTGAGTTGAATGCTTAATTTTAGTTTATCTTTGTAAGTTACAAAGTTAAGATGCTGTCCTCACAAATCTGTAAAGGGAAGATTTTAGTGCAACACCTAAGTTTCAAAAACTTGTCATTTGGTACACAGCCCTATAGCGATTCTAAGTGTGAGCACAATTAGAGTGTTTTTGAGGTCATTCACATGAAGAAGCACGGCAAGTTGACTCATATGACCTTTTCTTTGTGCAGTGTAACCTTCATTTGTGTGCCAAGAATGTGGAGGAGCAAGACATGAGGCAATTAACCTTGATGACATTGATTCATATTCAAATTTAATTGTTGAAGATGTTGATGCAAGAGCATCCGGGGGTACTAGCAATTAGCATCACCCAAAAATATTATTTCCTTTATTTTAATTTACAATAAAAACTAATGTGGGCTAATGTGTGGGAATTTAATTATTTATAGTTTCCAAAAGTATTGTAATTATTTGTAAATGTAATTTTGGAGAAAATATGCTCCTATAAATGTTTCCAAGGCATCTCTAGGGGAATATTCCTTTTGGGCATCCCATTTCTAGGTGGGACCACTCATCCATGTCACTTATTTGCATGTATTTGCATGTTGGGTCCCCAACCTTGCATGTTGGTGCATGTTCATTCTTGGAGCTGTCGGGACCATCGGAGATCAATGAAGATGCAAGAATTGACCAAAGTTGATTGGTTGAAAGATAGGTGCCCATGTGAGGGCCATGAAAACAATTAAAAAATTTATTTTATCTTTGATTCTCCTGAAGGTGGGGCGTGGCTTTTCCAAAGAGGTTTTGGCATGTTGTTTTGGGATACTATAGTGGTATTTTCACCCTCAAACCTCTATATATTGTGGCCTTGTCATTTGGAGAAGATGGCTTTGGAAGAGTTGAAGTTGGCATAACCAGATGCTGCCGGAATGGATACAGATTTGAAGACTCCAATACTTGCAGATTTTTGCATATAGAAACCCCATGAGTGAAGGGAGCTTGTGAGCTTCCACGTTTTGTAATCCATTTTAATTTGAAATAATAATATATATTGCTGCCTTCTTGCAAATTGTTGTGTGGTTGTTCGTTTCAGATTTGGAAGGGTGTAGCTCTTGGTAGAGGAGACCAAGACTCCATGTTTTTGCAGATTTGAAGGTGTTTGGACAGCAGCAAATAGACTTGAAGATTGCAGGTTTATTGCAGCAGTGACTTCCATTAAAGATTTTAGGTTGAAGGAGCTAAAAACTATAGGAAGAGGATAGATTGAAGGGGATCAATTTGTGATTGATTGAATTGATTGTTGATTTGTAACAGACCTATATCAGATTGTAATCAGATTTGTAATGTTCTCCATCAACCCATATGGCTGCAAAACTAATTCATTTCATATATACCTTGTATTCCATGAAATTTGAGGAGTTTAGAATAAGAAACCAAAGTTACTTCTTGCAGATTTTTGGTGTCATTGCAAACAATTTCTGAGTTATATTTTGTGTTGTTAGAGTTTGTGATTGAGGGCTTGGAAGCCCTTACATTAGTGATATTAGAGCAGGAGTTCTTGAGTGTGCAGGCAAACGCGCCGATGTGAGGTAGTTTGCACTAGGACCTGGGGTTGGAGAGTGTTGAAGATTTGTAAACAGATCGCCGAGTGAGGCAGTTTAAATTTGCAAAATCTAAGGGTTTTGAAAATTTGTGTTAAGGATTTGTGAGGCCTTAAGGATGGAAAAGAGGAAGAAAAAAATGACTTTTGTCATTGGATGGATTTTGAGGATTCTTGAACTTGAGAAAATTAGAGACAGAGCAAGAAGAAATAAGAGTTGAAATGATAAAGCTACAACAACAAGTGGATGAATTAAGAGAAAAGATTGAAAGGAAAAAATAAGAAAAGAAAAGAGTTGAAGATAATTTTGATTATCTTTCTAATGGTATTTTGATTCCAAGAAAGAAAGAAGATGCAGCAGGGTGTCATGCATGTGGCACAGAGAAAGAAGAAGAGGATGAATATGAAGAAATTGATGAACTTGAAGCTGAGGAATGTCTATTGGAAGGATGAAGGATGAAATTACAAAGGTTGCAGTAGCAACAAAAGAGTTGAGTACAATGGAGGGAATTGAAGAAGACGACACCAAAGTTGCAAAAAGTAAATGAGGAGGTAAAACTTGCATTTTGTGAGTTAATTGGTGATTATGATTTGCATACGAATTATGTGAATGGAATGGGTGAGTATGAGGAAGCTGAAAAGTATGTTGCAGCAATAAGGAAAAGAAAATTATCAAAATTTGATAAGAGTGAAACTAAAGATGATTTGTGTTTGAGTGAAATGGTAAGAGAAAGTGAGGAAAGAGTTGCAGTAGTGGAGAAAACTAAGGTAAAGTTTATTTTTCTAAAAAACTTTATAAAGATAAATGTGAGTATAATGAGGTTGCAGTAGAGCGAAGTCCATTAAAGGACATAGAGGAGAGTGAAAATGATTTATTAATGCAAATTGCAGTGATGAAGCAAAGTGGGATGCAATTGTTGTAAGTCAGAGAGGGGATGTAATTACATGTCTTGTAGAAGGCATGAAAGAAGAAAACAAAGTTGAAAATGCAACGGGTGATCAAAAGGTAAATTCATATTTCAGTGAATTTGAGAATATCGAAGCTATTTCGATTAGATTGTGTAGCTTTTTGGATCGACGTTTTCGGATCACACTCGCGTGATCCATCCATTATTTTGGAATGAGAGCTCTTGATAGTGTCCTCGACCTACAGAAAAAAAATTGTGAGAAAATACGAAGCCGTGTGAAAGATATGGTCGAATCCTTGGAAACTAGGGTTTTGTCCAAAAATGATGCCAAACCTGCAACAAAAGGCTAACAAAACCTGCAACAAAAAGAAACCCAACTCCAAGATTTCTCAAAATGTGTTAAAATATGTCAGGTTCACCAATGTAATCAATGGAAAATCTCAAAATTTGTTAAAGGGGTTAGCACAATAACAATAAAATTCCAATGAAATAACAAAGTACAAAGGAAATAATCATGAAAACAAAAGGAACAATATTACCCTAGGTCTTCATCTTCCATGCTTCACCTTTGTTACACCTCCTAGCTTGCTGTAAATAGAGATGCCCTCAGATTTCAAATGAGCAACTATGACTAATGACAAAGCCCTAAGCAAGTTTTGAAGGATTTTATTAAAAGAAATGACTTGACAATAGACTAGAATGACAATGACTGCAAATGACAATGACCATGAGTTGACAGAAAATGAGCATGAGATGGAGAGAAAGATCAAGAGAGAGAGAGAGAGAGAGAGCCAGAGACCAAGAGGAAGCCAAATGAGAACAAAATTGCCATTTTATAAAAACTGCAATTTTGAATGTGTGGCCAGGATGAGAAGATGATAAAAACCCTAGAATCAATGATCAAGATTGAATGTTGCAATAAGAATTAGGGTTAGGTCAAAATTAGGGCAAATGATAAGGATGAAGGGCCAAGATTGAATTATAAGATAATTCAATCAAGGGTCGAAATTAAATGAGATGTAAAAAGATAAGAATTAATTTGGAAGATAAGATGGCAGGGACAAAGAGGTTGTTGGAGAAATTAAATAATAAAATTTATTTACTCCAGGTGACCAGTAAATAATTAAATAATAAAGATATTATTTAATTATGGAGGAATGTGACAAAAGGAATCATTTTGAATTAAATAATGATTTAATTCAAAATTCAAAATGGACCAAATTTATTTAATTTATGAGAGAAGAAGTAATGAATAATTAAATAATTAAAAATAAATATTTAATTATAGTGGAAAGTGGACAAAAATTAAATAAATAATATTTTATTTAATTTTAGAAGAAGGGGACTTAATTAGTGACGTAATTAAATAAATAAAATTTATTTAATTAATCAAGGGAGAATGAAGATAAAAATGAATTAGCCAACCAATCAATGGAAAATCTGAGGATTTGTTAAAGGGGTTTAGCACAATAACATTAAAATCCCAATGAAATAACAATTACAAAGGAAATAATATGAAAACCAAAAGGAACAATGTTACCTAGGTCTTCATCTTCCATGCTTCACCTTTGTTACACCTCCTAGCTTGCTGTAAATAGAGATGCCCTCAGATTTCAAATGAGCAACTATGACAAATGACAAGACCAAAGCAATTTTTGAAGGATTTTATTGAAAGAAATGACTTGACAATAGACTAAAATGACAATGACTGTAAATGACAATGACCATGAGTTGACAGAAAATGAGCATGAGATGGAGAGAAAGATCAAGAGAGAGAGAGAGAGAGCCTCCAAGAGCCAGAGAGATAAGAGACCAAGAGGAAGCCAAATGAGAACAAAATTGCCATTTTATAAAAACTGCAATTTTGAATGTGTGGCCAGGATGAGAAGATGACAAAAACCCTAGAACCAATGATCAAGATTGAATGTTGCAATAAAATTAGGGTTAGGTCAAAATTGAGGGCCAAATGAAATGGGATGAAAGGGCCAAGATTGAATTATAAGATAATTCAATCAAAAAGTCCGAGAATTAAATGAATGTAAAAAAGATAAGAATTAATTTGGAAGATAAGATGTACAGGACAAAAGAGGTTGTTGGAGAAATTAAATAATAAAATTTATTTACTCGGTGACCCCGATAAATAATTAAAAATAATAAAGATATTATTTAATTATGGAGAATATGTGACAAAAGGAATCATTTTGAATTAGAAATAATGATTTGAATTCAAGATTCAAGAAGTGGACCAAATTTTATTTAATTTATGAGAGAAAGAGAGGCTAATGAGCCAAATTAAATAATTAAAATAGCTATTTAATTATAGTGGAAGGTGGATAAAAATTAAAATAAATAAAAATTTATTTAATTTTAGAAAGAAAGGACTTAATTAGTGGCCCGTAATTAAATAAATAAAATTTATTTAATTAATCAAGAGAGAATGAAGATAAAAATGAATTAATTAAATAATTAAAATTATTTAATTAATAGAAGAATTATGACTTTAGAAAATAATTAAATAATTAAAAGTTATTTGATTGTGGAATGAAAGGGGCAATGTTGAATAATCAAGGTTGCAAGCCTAGGACAATTTTATGTGTCTACATTTGCCCCTCTTTGTCATAATGTAGCATGTCGCATTGTGACAAAAAAGAAAAGTCAAAAATATGCCCTAGTGCAAAATAAGATGAGGAAGAATGGCGAGGAGGGTTACGGTATGCCCCCTCGAGAGGACAGATAGGTTCCAAGAACATGGGTGTGCTCTCGAAATTAATGAGAAGACTAGAATATGAAGAGACAAAGAAATGTTAGCGCAAAAGATATGGATGATGATATGGATGCAATGCCTATATGAGACGAGTGAGAGAAGATGACAAGACTAGGGAGATGCATGGTTCTGGACCGATATTGAGCCTTGCAGATTTTTAATATTTGTGCTCTTAATCATCATTGAAGTACATTAAAAGGCAAGCACAAATAAGGCAAACACAATGAATGGCGTAGACCAAGGTGTGAAAGGTCATCCACTTGAAAAATAGAGAGTCACAAATAAGGAATGTCCTAGCTCATACTAAGGGTCATGTTGCCTCAGTCTTTTTGTCAAGACAATCCATAGACAGCAGTCAAAGAAAATAAAATAGGTCAGGAGACATCATCACACCTCTAAATCCTTTATCGGACATCCTCGAGGTAGCTAGTAACATGACCAAAAAGACAAGACAATAAAAATATAAGACAAAATAGCCAAGATAGCCAAAAGATAAGATAAGAAAGACCAGAAAGATTAACAGCCATGTAATTTTGTTTGCCAATGTTTGTTTGCCAAAGATTGAATTCTTGTTTGATTTGATAGTTTTGACAGTTTAAGAGTTTTGCCAATTTGACGGTGTTGTGAGTTTGTGGGGGCTGTTAATGCAGAAGGACACATCACGAAAAAGGCAAAGGACATTTTGACAAGGTCTAACTCCAAGAAGGACACATCTTGAAGAGGACCAAAGAGTGACGAGACTGACATTGTTTTGAGTAATATGTTTTGGCAAGTTGATTGATGTTGACTATATGATTGATTGGCTTATGTTGTCTAATTTTGACCAATTTTGACATTGACGTTTCAAATGACTGTCTTGTGTTTGATTTTGACTGTCTAACTTATTTGACTGATGTGATGATTATGACAAATGCCATGATTTTATTTGGACCAACCTAAAAGGACTGACCTAATGTCTCGGGGACTCATCGACTGATGGCCTTGCCTACGTAGCAAATGCGCAGAGACAACATAGATCGACAATGACATGGAATTTGGCCGACGCATAGTGACTTGGCTCTATTTTTGGTTACGACGTGATTTGGATTTTGTGTTTTCTTGGGGGCGTTTTATGATTTTAGGTGCTCTTCAAAGACATTTTATGATATTTTGGTCTTCGGGACTTTTGTGATGTTTTTGGTCTTTTCCGTTTATGATTTTTTGGATTTTGAAATTTATGATTTTTGGCTTTTTGACATTTTATGATTTTTTTGGCTTTTTGACATTTTATGATTTTTTTGGATTTTTTGACCTGTTTTGATTTTTTTTTGGATATTTGACATTTTATGATTTTTTTGGATTTTTGAGAATATTTTGAGGTGTCAATGGAGGACAATTTAGGTAGCCTTTGTGCTAGATACCAATGACAAGGGAAAACCAAGTCTAGGTGAAAGGAGATAAATGGGATTAATGGATGAAATGGATGTATGCATAAGAGAGCAAGGATGTGATCTCCAAAGACTATGTCGCATAGGAATGACATGCCCCATTCTAAGTACAAGACTTAGGATTTTTTGTGACAAAGCTGATGACAATAGGATAATGATATGATTGGTTTAGATAGGATGAGGTATGTCAAGAGATACCCAAAAAACATGTTTCAACATTTTGCCCCTATATCTTCATCAAGATCAAAAGGAGAAGAGTGGATAAGTGGACCCAATATGATAGGTAGGTATGATGGCTAAAGATGGTAGGTAGGATGGAAATGATATGACATAAAAATGATAGGTTGGATAGATAAGACATTGTGCCCCCAAGTGTAAGAGACATAGAAGATCAAACTACACATGATGCCTGTTTGCTAGGTTTTCATCATGGTACTTATCCAAGGCGCCTGTTTACCAGGTTTTCACCATTGGATGAAGGGATTTCTCTTTACTTTTTTTTTCTTTTTGACTTTTTTGACTTTTTGACTTTTGGATAGGAGGGACTCAAGTGTCTAGTTGCATGAAAGGTGATAGTCCCACTAGAAATGGATATCATTGCATGGACCATGTCAAATGTCATTATGCTCATAGATGTTGGTAAGGGATGACATGAAATGGAGATAGAGTAGGTAGATGATGGAATATGATGTGTATTATGGAGGATTATGGAGGGAAGATATAGGACTTATATGGGAATTATGCAAAATATGAATGGGGAGGCTTAGCCAAAAGCATGGACCATAGGAAGGTGGTGGGGAAGATATGTAGGATAGTGGATGGGGGGTGACAAGATGGAGGTATAAGGGCTTGTTGTGAAATGGAAGGGAACCATGACCAATGGTTGCACACATTGTGATAAACGTTGAAGCTTTTGATGTGGACGAGGTGTAGAAAGCAATGGAGATGTTTGCTTAGGAGATGGGTGATGAAGTGCTTTAGGTACCCACATAGACTTAGTATTTTTATGGCTTTTATTTGTCTTGTGGGATTTTTGTAATTTTTGAATGGAATGTGTATTTTGGATGGAAGTGGATGGTTGGGATTTTTGTGACGTAGATGCCTCATTTGACTTGATTTCTTTTTGCTTAGGTACCCGAACCATTTTATTTTTAGACTTTTCTTTTGGAGGCATGTGCTTATATAACTTTTTGGATGCACTTGGCTTTGAATTTTTGTAATTGTATGCTAAGGCATTAGGACCATTAGAATTTTTGACTTTATAAATAGAGGCATCTAAATTTTTATTTTTGAATCCCATGGGGTGGATGGATTGAGTGGAAGCTTTATGTTTACACAATGTGTGCATTTGTTGGTCATGACTAGGATATTTAGGGTATTTATGAATGATTGGAATGTTAGGTGTTGGAAGTAATGGTGGTAAAGTAGATGGAGGGGTATTAGGAGTTGGAAGTAATGGTGGTAAATTGGATGGAGGAAGGTGTATGGTCACATGCTTTTGACACTTGTAGGATGATGGAGAGGGATGGCCATGTATGTTTTAGGCATATGATAGGTTTTATGATGAAAAGTGGACTTAGAATGCATGGAGGAAATACCAACATCTTGAGACTGGTTTCCTTGGGGTATGCAATGGACAATGGGACTAGGTGTAGGTGGAACACTAGACATGAGTTCCTTATTGGAAAGACCAAGTGGATATGATGGAGGACTTGCAATGGGGTCGATAATGGGTGATGGAGGATCATTAGGATCTTGATTAGCATTGTGTTCACTTAGATCCAAGGTATTTGTTTGATCTTCTATAGTAGCTTGGGAGGCAAGTGTCTCATCAAGGGAAGTGGATGTTTGACAGTCATGGATGGTGCTAGGTGGAGGTGAATTTGGAATATCTTGTTCATGGATAGGCTCTTCATCATTATTGATATCATCTTGATCATAGAAAAGATATAGATTATGGACAGGTTGGATGACAATGATTTGATCTTGATTAGGACTCGGGCTTGATGTTTCCACGTGCTTAGGATTAGGCTCTTGACATACATCTTGGGTTGCTTGAATGGAAGTAGAAGGGGATGACTCTTGGAGAGACTTGACATGTTCTAGATGGTCAACAACATAGGAGCATGATGGAGGTTGACTTGGACTTATGAGGGGAGACTCTTGACTTGGCTCAAGGGGTTGTGGATGACATGGTTGACTTGAAGGACTTGGCATGACGTTTGAGGACTCTTTTGTATGTTCAAGTATATGTGTTGAATGACATGGCAACAACGGATTCCTTACTTGTAGCCCTTGGGTCACATCCTTTGTAAGTGGATTGGTGGATTTATGTAATGCCATCAATTTATGTTTTAAATATCTAAATGTAAGGGATTGATTTGATGGAGGATTAGATGATGGTGGGGGTAATGAAGAGTTTGATGGGTGAGAAGGTGGAGAGGCCAATGGATTAGGACTAGGACATGGTGGATTAGGGATAAGCATTTGATTGGATGGTGGTAAGGGTGTATGGACTATATTGGTGTTCCCCTTGTCAAAGGTGGCATTAAGACTTAAAGGCTCTTGATGTTGTTGCCAAGGTGGACTTGGGAAGTTACGTTGTTGTTGTGATATGGGTGGACATGTTGATGTGGCATTGTCATAATAGATAGATGTGTTAGGTTGGCATGATGATGAAGGTGACACATAGGATTGGGGTTGAATGTGTTGAGATTGAAATGGTGTTTGGACTTGTGATATGATTTGTTGTTGTAATGATGATTGAGGGGTTGAATAGGATAATGACTGTTGAAAGGTTGATTGATGTGGATAAGAGTTGAAATTAGAAGAGTTGTGATAGGTTGACGAAGGGGAAACTTGATATGTGGATGGATGAGGTTGATATGATGATATAGGTGACACATTAGGTTGATGTGAAATGTGTTGATGTGGTGATTGGACTTGATAATGTGCTTGTTGGACTTGACAGTTGGCCATGAGGTATTGGATTTGTGCTATGAGTTGTTGCATTTGTGGTGATTGGTTGGTTTGAAGTTTTTGGATAATGTTATGGGTGCTTTGAATGATTTCTTGGTCTAAAGGTGTTTGATTTGTTTGAGCTTTATGAAGCATGTGAATAAGCCCTAGTGCTATGTCTTCAAATGTTGTCATGGTGTAAAATGATGTTGATTAGATGAAAGAGATGATGATGTGGAATGACGAGATTGGATGACTTGGATGATGTGGAAAATTTTTATTGGAAGTTTAACTTGGGCAATATCAAACACAAGATTTTACATGTAAATGCATAAACACACACACCAAGCACAATGATAAGTTTGTCTTCCAAGATTAAATGCTATGATTAATCAAGCACTTGAATACACAACAACAAGCCCTATGACTAGTCAAGTGGGGTATGGCCAATTAGGTCTCAAGCTAGATTGCACAAGGTTGACTAAGGAATGATTTGAAAGAAAAATCCTGTCACACAGCCGGGAGAAAGGGGTAACCCACCCTTCACCTTCACTTCCCAAAGGTATAAAGTTCTTTGGGGCTTAGCCAAGAGTGACAAGATTTTAACTTCCAAACAAGCGTGTCTTTCGATTCACACTTCGATTGAGGTCGTCCCTAGGGGTGATGAAATCCCCTAGCAGGCCTCCTATTAAGGGTTTGACAAAAGCAAATCAAGTGAGGTGTTTGTGATCACACACACACTTGATTCACACTCACAATGATTAATTTCCCTTAGAAATGAAATGTTTGTATGCAAACAATAGAAGCACATGTTCTTTTTAACCCCAATTCAAATGTGTAGGAAGACAATGGTTAATTTTAGACCCAATTTTGATATGTGATTGAAGACAAAATTCATTTTTTAGAGCCCAAATCCAAATGTGTTTGCAAACAAGGATTAATTTTATGCCCCAAATTGAAATGTGTGACAAACAAGATTAAGAAATGGAAGATGGGATATGTGCACCTGATTATTCACTTTCCAATTTGTTGTGTATGAATGATATTTCTGCCACTAAAACTCCTTATGATCACCTACAAAATCAAAAGAAATAATATCATAATGCAGCCATGAAAAAAAAATAAACTCATTAGAAAATTGCAATTTCAAATACATATTTTTCACATAGCTGAATTAGATTCGATTATTTGAAGA